>BQNB010046877.1:0-43458 GCA_026074375.1 Tanacetum coccineum
GTGTTTCATGATTTTTAATCTCTTCTGATATTAATTTTATGGTTTTATCTTTTAAATTGCGTTTTTCGCGTTTTTGACCAAACGGAACCCCGGAAACCCGAAATCTTTTCGTATAAACTTTAGTTATCGTCCATCTCATTTCATTAAGTGAAAATTTTCGTTCATATCCCCCCCTCTACATATTAGATGCCTAAAGCAAGACCAAAACCATAACTATATCACCTTGAACTCAAAATTAAATAAAAGGCATCTTTTTTTGAAACATGCACCCATGTGTACATGCAAGTATATAAAATGATACATAAGAGTGTCACTCTCATGTGTAGACATCCCATGCAACCTTCACAAGTGATACTTACACACGTTGACTTCATTTGACCAACTAAAGACCAACCTATGCATCCATTGTGAGCCATGACTTAAAAAATTGAACCCATTTGGGTCCTTGTGGCTTTGTTCGGCCGAACCAAGGTGTACACCCACCTTTGGTGTGTGTTGGGCACTTGATGCCATAAACAAGACCCCTTGCCCTAATCTTTCCCTATAAATACCACACATTCTCACACTTAGGGTTTCTCATATCATTTCCAAGCCTCATAAAAATCTTTCATCTCTCTTTCTCCTCTCTTGAAACTCACGACCCAACAACCCTTTATTGGGTTCCCCTTTTATTTGAGTCTTTTCAAGATCCAAGTGTTCTAAGTTCATTTCCAAGGGTTTCCAAGGTATATCCAAGTATTGGTTGGTTGATTTCAAAAGGTTTTCTCAAGGTTATAAAATTAGGGTTTTTAATTTTATAAGTGGGTTTTATAGATCTAGTCATTTTGGGTATAGATCTTGTGATTCTCTACTTGTGTCTTCATTCTTGTAAGCATCCTTGACCCATCTCTTGTTTCATTTCCTTTATTCTTATGAATATTGTTCAAGTTTAAGAATCCATGTGTTTGTGTTAATTTAAAAAAAAGAAATGATAAAAATATCTTGACAACTTTTATAAAAATGGAAGTATTATGTTTGTTGTTTTATAAGCTATGGTGATATGAGTTGAAAAGTGGGTTGCAACAATAGATATGATGATGTTAGGATATATTAAGAGTGGTTTTTTTGGTTAGTTTTGGCGAAAAAGAAGTTATGTTGGACTAGACACTATGGCGGTCTTATGGTCGAGTCTATGATACATTTCCAAAAAGATAGGTTGCTGATTGAAAATATAAATAAGGTTGTAGGACACTTAAAAATGTTTTCATTTGTCAAAAAAGTAGTTTTTTGATAGCTCGTTTCGTATAAATAGATTTCCATATATTAAACACTAAAAACGGACTTTAAACAGCCAAGTTATGGCGAAATGAATTTTGAAACACTTTCTGGAAAAACAAATAATGTAGTTGCTGTTGGGATTAACAAATAAGGCTTACGTACACTTTCGATATTATTTGAGCTTTTAAAACCTTCACAAAACATATAGAAACCTTAGGATATTAATTAGAAACTTTAGAAATGTCATGAACATATTTATGTGATGTTGGGACTAACAAAAATGTTTTTTTATTTTTTTTTTTTTTTTTTTTTTTTATTTTTTTTTTTTTTTTTTTTTTTTTTTTTTTTTTTTTTTTTTTTTTTTTTTTTTATTTTTGCCTTTTTTTTTTTTTTATTTTTTTTTTCTATTGGCAAAACCAATGAATAGTGTGCTGATGTGAATAGTTAAAATGGGTATGGGTATTCGGCCATCTTTCGGACATTTCTGGACTTTTAAACCTAGCGAAACATATAGTAACACATATATATAGATTAGCATCATTTGAAGACGTCATTAACATATTTTAGGAAAAGCGATAAAGTTACTAAAAATAGTAAGTTTGGTAAAACTTAGCGGATCGGACTTGGAAGTTAAGCGATTATGGTTAGTTAGCGCATTTTGAAAATATGGAAACTTAACAAATATAGGGGACGGTATTAACGTCTTGAAACTAAAAACTTTCCTAAAATAGAAACTTTCTAAAAGTAGTAATTTTTGGATAAACGCCAAGACTTGACGAAAAACTCTATAATTTTATTTAGTCATACTTTATTAAACAAACTAAAGCACAAACACATATGGATGTCTTTTCTCTTGAAAGCGTGTCGTACAAGTTTCGGTTATCTTTCGTTTACCTAAGACGCGTCATTTATTTAGGTCGCGTGTAGGACCTTTCGGCTTTATTTCTTCCTCGTTGATTATCGATTCACCACTTGCTTAAGGTGAGTTCATAGCCCCACGTTTTACCTATTTTCAAATGCTTTATACTTTGGGGTGAGAAACATTGTTTGCTTTTAAAATTGGACACAAGTTCTTAACGTGAGTTTTACATGTTTATGTGTTGCCTAAGTTTGCTTACAAACCACTATTGCCCGAACTATCATGAACCGTTAGTCACCTATGGCCAATTGGATTGGTTAAGTGAGCGCGAATGCGTAAATAGATCTATTGGGACTAATTATCCCTATCTGCTTTGGTTCCACTTAACGAAGAACAAACGGATATATGTCATGTCGATGTGCGTTGTGGTGGTCTTTGGTTTGGGACACCAGTTAAGGGCAGGAATACTATGTGGCATGATATGATATGCCCTGTTGTTATTAGCATCGGTGTCATGAGCTTAGCGTAACAGTAAATACTTTTTATGTGATGTTGTATCTGTTATAGTAGTCGCATACGTTTTGAAATCTTGTGGTCCACTCTTGTATTAACTTAAACCTATGAATTCACCAACATTATGTTGACGTTTTAAACATGTTTTCTCAGGTGCTTAGCTTGGCTTGATTCTTGATGCTAAATGGAGTCTATGTGCTATGTGACTTCGCCAATTTCAAGACTTATCTATTTATATACTCGTTGTCATTATCAAACTTTGTTATGCTTCCGCTACATTTAACTTTCTTATGACCGGTTGTAAAACTTAAATTAATTTTCTTTATGCAACGAGTACAACTATTTTTGAAACGTCCATGATTAGTGGTCGTTCTTTATTGCTTTGTGTTCGGATTGTTATGACGTCACACCCTCGGACACGTATTCCGTCCAGGCCCCGTTTGGGGGTGTGACAACAATTTGGAGTTTGCACTCTGCAAAATACATACCAAACACCTATTTATGCAGTCAAACTGCATTATGCAAATTGCAGTCAAACTGCATAGCATTTGCAATTGAAGTTTGACTTTAGATAGTTAAATTGCAAATGGTAAATAACATTTGCATTTGAATGGCATGACCATTTGGATTTGCAGTTTGGAGTTTGCACTCTACAAAATACATATTCAAACACCCACTTAGCAGTCAAACTGCATTATGTAAATTGCAGTTAAACTGCATAGCATTTTTAATTGAAGTTTGACTTTGGATAGTCAAACTGCAAATGGTAAATGGCATGACCATTTGGATTTGTAGTTTGGAGTTTGCACTATGCAAAATACATATATTTTTTATAAGCAGTTTAAATGGAAATGCAGTCAAATGTCATTTGCAGTTTGCAGTTAAATGGATTCAAATGACCATTTGCAAATCATATCCAAAATGAAAATGCAGTCAAAATACAAAAAATTACTGAATATGCTATCAGATATAAGTCTTATCAGATATTAGATATATCTCTAATAACCATTAAAAATACAGAGTCAACAACCCAAATGTGATAGTTATACATCAAAATACATATACTAAAGCAAGTAAAAAGTTTCTAAAAATCCACATACAAGGGTCATGGCTTCCTCTTTCGTATGGTTGAAGGTGGTGGAGCATTAGGATCATTGGGAGCTTTTAAACCAAACACACATCCTGTCATAGCTATTTTCCTATACCCTCTTGGAGCAGTAAAAGCAGCTTGTGCATTGGAAGTGGATGCAATGGGAACTATTGATCTTGATGTTGTGGAAGTGGAAGCAATTGGAGCTCTTGATGTTGTGGGTCTCTCTTTAAACATCCTTATCTCGGCATCAGTGAGTGGATATTTAACATCATTAACAAGACCACATCTTCATCACCAAAAAAACTTCATCACTAAAATCTTCTTCATCACTGGATACTTCAACAACTTTGGCCTCCTTGGCCTCTTTTGTCTTATGTGCCTTTACCAACATATTAAAATCCTCAGAAAGCTTTATGATTCTATTTTGAAGATCAAGAGCATCACCAGATCAACACTTGCCTTCTTACCCCCTTCTTAGATACCATCAGCTTTGACTTTCCCTTCTCAAAAGCATCAACCAGATCATCTATTTTTCCCTTCCCCTTATCATCTATTTTTCCCTTCCTCTTATCATCCACTTTTCCCTTCCCCTTATCATTTAGAAGTTAATAGGTTAAGACATGTTAAATCCAAACTAACACTAATCTCAGGCATTAAAACTACATGTATAAAGTCTGACACTAACTTTAGGCATATAACACATGTTTAAAGTCTCAGGCATATAATACAGTCTCAGGCTTATAAGGCAACAAATACACTAACCTTTTGCAAGTTCTGCTTCATCTTTATAGAATGTGTTATATATATCCTCGAGTATGATATGAGAATATAAATCATTCAACAACCAATTCGTCTTGCCATATTTAGGAATCACATACTCCATTACTTCGTCGGTAATTTTAACCTTTTCCCAATCAATCTCTTTCATTTTTTTTATCTAACAAACAACAAATTAGGGCATTAGGGCAAACACACATTCAAAAAGAAGATAAATACTCACTTTAATCAAATGTACAGCGAGTGGCATCAATGATCCGATAGTAGTTGTTAGACAAGAATGATCGGTGTCACTGAGATTAAAATGATCGGTGTCCGAGAGTAGTAGTGTAAAATGGCGGGAGTAGAAAGTGCGGAAATGGGATCATGGTTTAGAAAGAAAGAAAGAAAAAGTTGAGTTTAAAAGGTTGCAAACATGGTCCTTAGGGTATTAAGTATATGAAGTGCCGATTATACCCCTGACGAGAAGAAAACATAACGAAATTCTGGATGGAGTTAGGGTCAAAGGACCGATCAACCCATTTGGGTCAACTACAAGGACGTCTGGTGTAATTAACGTCGAAATAAGACGAAACGTGCAATTTGGATATAACCACATGGACCATCTTTGTAATTACCTCTTATTGTAAACAAAGAAATCTAAGACTCAAATATTTAATATCACGTGCGAGTCACATTCCTTATAAAACCAACAACTTTTAAAAACCCTATAACCCTTCTCCGTGTTAAGTTTGCTCCTGTTCTGCCGCCACGAAATAAAAAAAAAACCAAAAACATTGGCGATTTTTAGGTTTCTTTTATGCTCTTGTTTCTTATTACCTTATTATAATAAACCTTATATGATTTACTTATAATTTTTATATATCATTAATGCATGTTAGTTTTCATTGAGGGTTACTTTTTATATTTTGCTGATTCTGTTGACAAATTGAGGTTGAATCACCAGTAGCAATGAGAATAAGGGGCTGTTTGGGATTGCTTATTTTTTAAACTGTTTGGAAATAATCTGGTACTAACCTCCCTTTTTTATTGCTGCTTATATCAATAATAAACAGTTCTTTTCGCAAACACTTGAAACTGCTTTGATCTTGATGCAATGCAGTAGTGAATTACCACAATTTATCAAGTTTTATGACAATATATGTTTTGGCGTTTCGTTGTAAAAAGGATTAACACTTCTTGTTTCGTTGTAAAAAGGATTACCACAAACTTCTTGTTTCGTTGTTCGCAGGCTAATTCTCTTACCAAACAGCTGCTTCCTTGCGGGCTAAGCCATGGCGCTTTCATCCCCACCATCATCATTATCGTGCTCAGCCTTATTAAAAGCGTGCAAAAACCTCCGACACCTTGAACAAGTCCACACGCAAATCATCCGCAAAGGCTGCGAACAAGACCATTTTCTCATTACCCAATTCATCACTCTTTGTAACCAACACAACCATCTAGCGTACGCCTCAACACTTTTTGACCGCGTTCTTCAACCCAATATATATCTTTGGAATACTCTCATTAAATCACCTACTTCTCTAAACGCATCTTTTGATCTCTTTCGTCGTATGAGAGAATCTTCTTATAATGTTACTCCCGACAAGTACACCTTTCCGTCCTTGCTTAAAGCTTGTTCCAACGTTTTTGCATTCACCCAAGGCCAGCTTATACATGCTTTGATACTTAAGTGTGGTACAGAATCCGATGTCTACGTGGCCTCTAGTTTGATTGATTTTTATGGTAAATGTCGTCATATTTTTTATGCGCGCGAGGTGTTTGATGGGATGCCTTATAAAAATGAGGTTACTTGGACTTCTATGATTGCTGGGTATTTAACTAATGGTGATTATATAGAAGCTAACAAGCTGTTTGATCAAATGCCCGAAAGAAATCTCGCCTCGTGGAATGCCATGATTAATGGCTTTGTTAAGTCTGGTGATTTGAAAACCGCTAAATCTTTGTTTGATGAGATGCCTGATAAGAATACGGTTTCGTTTACCACTATGATTGACGGTTATGCAAAGTCAGGGGATATGGCGGCAGCAAGGTCTTTGTTTGATCAATTACCACAAAAAGATATCGTTTCTTGGTCTGCTATGATAGGTGGGTATGCGCAGAATGGTCAACCTAAAGAAGCGATAAAAATCTTTATTGACATGCGTTCTAAGAATGTTAGCCCTGATGAATACGTGATGGTTAGCTTAATTTCAGCGTGTTCACAAGCGGGTGACTGGGAGTTGGCCAAGTGGATAGATTCTTATATGACCCAAAGTTCAATAGAGGTTAGTCAAAATCATTTGGCCGCATCCCTGGTAGACATGAATGCAAAGTGTGGAAATTTGGAAAGAGCAACAACCTTGTTTGAAATAATGCCTAAACGCGACTTGATATCTTATTCTTCTATGATACAAGGATTTTCGGTTCATGGTCGTGCTGTTGAGGCTGTTGCTCTTTTTCGCAGGATGCTAGAAGAAGGGGTCACTCCGGATGATGTCGCCCTCACGGTCATCTTGAGTGCTTGTAATCATGCCAACCTTGTTGAGGAAGCCTGTCGCATTTTTGATACAATGATTAATGAATACTCTTTAACTCCGTCTACTGATCATTATGCATGTATAATTAATCTTCTTGGTCGGGTGGGAAAAGTAAGAGAGGCATATGAAATTTTGAAACAAATACCCGTGGAACCTCATGCCGGTGCTTGGGGTGGTCTTCTTTGGGCTTGTAGAATACATGGTGATGTAGCATTAGGTAAAGAGGTGGCAGCTCGTCTAATTAGAATTGAACCTCAAAATGCTGCAAATTACGTGCTGTTATCGGACATATATGCAGCTTCAGATCAATGGTCGGATGTTAACGACATAAGGAACCAAATGAGTGAGAGGGGAATCAGAAAACTTTGTGGGTGTAGTTGGACATAGTGTAGATGATCAACGCTCCTGGAAATTGTATATTGCTATTTAGTACGGGATGCTAGGTTAAGGTCTAGTGGACATAAAATACTCACATGGACCAATTGTGAATGTACATATCCACCATGGGTATATATCTGCAAATTACTGTTTATGCAGTGAGTTGGCTTTAAAAATCATTGAGAGCCCATACATGTTGTGGATTTCATATCGCTTATTAATCCAAACAAGTAAAGGAAACTACTTAAATCATGCTGGGGCAATGCAGTTGTTGGACCGTTTAAGGTACACAATCTTGTTTGAATTTCAAGACTTTTTCAAACTCTCATTTCATTATTGGTGTTTAGTTATCTGACCTATATATGGCTATGAAAGAACGGAAGCCAGTTACCCTTAGAATGTTGGGGAGTCCGTCTGCCTCATTGCTTGGTGATGGTAGCTGTCAGTACTTGTCTTCCTAACTTTTACTTGCTATCTGTATAACTAAAGCAATCGTCTCAAAATCATCCCTCTAAAACTGCATACACAGTTAAAAAATATAAATATAAGTATTTAATAATTATTAATCTGATAATATTATATGGCTGAGTTTTTCAACAACATATTCTTTTTCATTTTCACTATACTCCATATATTGGTTGATCGATATGTGATCTAGTTACAGACTTTTCGTGTAACTCACACCCACCTACTGTTTAGAAAGGTATACAACATTACTTGTAAAATTTGTAAATAAATTTGCTGAACCCATCATTATTCATGCTTTTAGCAATGTTGTTTTAAATATTATTTTGATGGTTTTGCTTTTAAGAAGTATAAAGGTGAATTTGATTGATGACGTTGGTCTGTCTATCATTACTGTGCGATCTCTGCAATATATTATCGAGTGCCTTTAGGACAGCCCCAGCCTGTACATGACTCGTGGCCTTGGGTATTCTTTGTGTTAAATTAGCGCTTTATATATACCGAGGATATGATACCGTTAGAATAAGTGTTTGTTCTCTATAGAAATCTGCAGATGGTCAGAAGATGATCGAGTTCTGCAGGATTCATGCAATTTTGTAAAATCTGAGGGTTGTTTCGACGAGTGCTACCCTTAATCTAGAGCTTTTCTCCTCCTACTTTGGCGGGGCATCAACGATCCTGATATCGGTAATCTTTACGCTTCATGTAACAAACTAATATCATAATTTAGTTAGTATATTTCTACTACTAAAACTTGTGAAAGCTATAACATGATTTACAAACCCATTTCTTCTCTCTCAAGCACATGGTACTTCGTTTTAGATTTCTCATCTTCCTGCTATTATTAAAACTTGATATGTATTTGAGATGAAGGAACCAAACAGCATTATGTGCTCAAATCTAGAAACCAATCATAATAATTTCATTAAACAGTATTTTCTCCTTCCCCTGTTTTCTAGAAAGTATTCCAGAATCAACCGGATACAGATTGGCAGCGGGCAGTCATATTAATGATCAAGGTCAAGTAGGGAAGTCAAATAAACATGCTCTGTATAAACGGAAGAGCTACATTGATTCAGCTGCTGATGTGTATAGTTTTGTATTTAGTCTCATTGTAGTTTGGCGTTTCTGAAGTATGTTGTGGATCTGCTGACTTGAGTGAATGCAGCCAGTAGACATAAGACTTGTTGCTCTGCTGGAAGCCCAAATGCATAAATTAAAAGCTTGTAGAATACCCTGCTATTCAGTATATGGGAATGGTGCTGTTTTTTGGAGATTATGACTGGTTGAGATGACATAAGTTATAAGCTCACTTGGTTGTCGGAGATGAGAGTTGAGATTCCTTGCAGCCATGTCATGGTATTATGACCAGCTCAGAACACGTGGTCCTCGATGTGCTGGAAAGACAGATCGCTGAACTGCTTTCTACATTTGAACAATGAGCCACTGTGCCTTTGACTAGACCTATAGAATTATGAATAGGCATCTGAGATCATATATTTAATAGTCCTAAATGACTTTATATATGGAATTATCCTTTGTCAGTTATTCTTTTTTGTTGCAAGTGTGGCGTTTGATAATAAATGAATTACTTAACATATAAACACCACAGTTTTCGGACGATGAACATAAACAAAGGCCTTGTGCAATAATCTCCAAGATTTCTTCATACGTCAGGACTTTCTATTATTTAGTCCTCGACTTAGGAACAATGAGTAGCTGAAATTGCATACCGTTACCTAGGAACAACTATGGGCACCAACCGTAGTTATATTAACCCAGAATTGTGAACGGTTAGTGATTTATCATGCTCCATAGGTCTTGTAGAATTGTATGTAGACTTTACCTGTTAGGTCATGAAAGATGACACTAAACTAAAAATGTTTGTGAAATTAATGTGTTACCAGTTAGATTTACCCATTGATCTAACACTTTAATGTAGTGCCTATTACTCGTACTTTCTTTTCTTTTGGGCTACAAAAACGTTTCATTAAAATAGCTTTTCTTGTACCCTGATAGTATAGCATCATATGTTAACAAACAACTTTAAACGTGGAAACGAATTTATACTTCTACAAACAACTTCAAACACACATATCAAATATCTATTTGGTTATGTGGTTAGGAAATAAGTAGATCACTGTAACATGATTAGATTCTCATATGAAGCTGCAATGATAGAAAATAACAGTCAAACGTATTGATGATTAACAACTAACTAACCAGCCAACCGAAAGTTATTGATTGTCTTATTTTATTATTCGATGGTAATAATTCAAATGCAGAAAACTTGGTATAAGTGTGAAGTCTACATAAACATGGGACGGCCCTCAAAATAAATTAGTTGAGTTATTCCATGTTGACTTGGTAACAAGAAAACATTTTGATATTTTCAACATAAATAAGTATCCAATATTATGTGGGTAACGTGGCCGTTACTTATGTCTTGATGCAAATAACCAGAACCCGAGAAGGCACAATAAATGTAAGCAAATTTTGGGAGATAAAGTTGAATCCTTAGATCATGGCATTTTAATGGACTCACTCAATGAAATGAAGGTTAAAACCCGCAACAAACAAATACAAACACACAAAAATTTTCTTAATGAAAAAGTCAATGTCGATTTATACACATTACAAGAGACTCGCACAAAAATGCAAATCGAACTTGTATTTACTTAGGCTGGTCACTATAATGACCACCAACGATCTTTATTTTTTCTGTCACATCAGTTTTCTCTCTCTGGTGACCTACAAACGACTTTTTACCACATCAAAACGACGCGCATTACAAAAAACATACCCCACAAAAATACATTTTAATTAATTAAATACACACACAAAACACCACTAGACCTAGGTCGAGTTCTCGACCGAAATATCCAAATGGTCGATCTCGACCTTGAACCCGCTGCAATGGCGACTGACTTTGACTTCGACGATCTCTTGGTCGACCGACCTTGTAGTGCCCAGCCTAATGTTGCGATAATAGACTATTTGTTGGACATTAAAGATTTAAAGGTATCTAACTTCACGAGAGTATTAGTAGTTCTCATTACAGCTGTCTTTGTATATTCTTTCATTGAGATAATCCTACTTAATTAAATAATCTAGTAGGCATAATGAAAATTCGACCATTTTTGGATATCATTAGATAGCAACTAGTAAAAAGAAAAGGAGATATATGTGGTTCTTGATCATCAGAAGATTCTGCCATGCCATCACAGTTAAAACACAGATTCTTCGCTCGTCGTTCTGCTATTTCAGCCCTTGATAAACGCTTGACATACTGGCTTGGTCGCTGTGTGGACGATGGCGTATTAGTTTGACTTGGATCAACTCGTTGAACTTCTTGTGCTAACTGATTTTCAGATTTGCGTCGTTCATATAGGCGTGCGAAGTACATAGCAGAAGTGAGATCAGTTGGTTGTTGTAATTCTACTTCCACTACAATATAGTCTTGCAACCCGCTGATGAAAATCTCCACTTCTTGTTCTGGTCGAAGATGACATGTACGAGCAACCAATTTCTTAAACTGTCGTTGGTACTCCTCTACAGATCCAATCTGTCGGAGTTTAACCAATCCTCCTAACTTACTACGACTACCATAAGAACCAAATCGTCAGCGACAATGGTCCTTAAACTTCTCCCAGTTCATATGTGGGCGATCCTTGTCCAGTTTTAAAAACCAATACTGGGCATCGTCCTCTAGATGTGGTGCCACCATACTCATCTTCTCTTTATCCGCAACCCGCTGGTGTCTAAAGTAGTAATCACAGCGACTCATCCATGGTAAAGAGTTAGTTGACCCATCATAACGAGGGAAATCCAGTTTGCAGCGACGATTGGTGTTCCTCGTGCCTCAACTGCCACAATCAAGACCTCTTCATTGAGTCGATTGACATGAGGCTCACATGTGGCACTGTTCTGAGTGTTTTCTCGCCTAATCTCTTCAAACTGAGATTGTATTCGCTGCTGATCTTCGTTGTATCGCTTCATGAAAGCCTCAAATTGTTGTTGGAAGAGTTGCATCGAGTCACCCGTATCTTGTTGCTCCGATACCAAGTTGTTATGGTCCCGACTTATGGATCTCGTTACAGGTCTTTGTAGGGTAAAATTAGATGAGGGTTTTGAGTGTTTGTTTGATGTTCTGCCTTTTTTGTTTCGTTTGTTTATGGACTTTGAGAGCTCATTAGAGAGAACTCTCTGATCTCATAAACACACACACATACACACACAGATTTTCTGGAAAGACAACTTGCATGTTCCTTTTTTGATTATGCAATATATAAACGTATTACACTACAACTGCTATTACAACTGTTAAGGAAACTGCTACTTGGACATAACTGCCTAAGACACATAACTGCTAAAAACTACAGGAACATTTTAATTATTATAGCATAAACTAACATAATTACTAAGCTGGTAAACTAAGGTTGCTTATTGTTGCTAGTCTCCTGTTTGAACCTTTAGTGATATAACAGGATAATATTTAAATTCATTAAAGTAAAAAATATTATGGACGAAGAGAACATTGTATTTTTTAGCAGTTATAACTTTAATGCACGCACTTTATATATAATTCAAATGTGTTTTAAAATTTTAGTGTAATAAACAGATATATAAAAATCTGGCTTTACAAACACAGGGTTCAGACTGTAAGTACAACTGATAAACCAACGAGCTTATGTTCTAATGGTATCTCATGGTGTGTGAGAAACTCCATAACCAATTGGTTGTGAGTTCAAGTCTTACTCAAGACATGTGAGATAGATCTGTGGTGTAAATATTGTGAGATAATTAAAATTGTCATTTAAAAAAAAATAAAATAAAAAATAAGTACAACTGATAATTATATTAAGTAAATTTGTTTGGTACGTACTTATAAGTCGTGCTTTCATTTTTATACTTATAACCTCGTGCATTTATAGATTTTGGATATCGCAATTAATTAATTTATCGTTATCCGTATTTTAGTTTTGACCCATGTACGTCCGGTTTGTTAAACGCTGACAATAATGATAATAGTTGTAATAGTTGTCGTTTATAAAAAACAGTTTAGGGTATATAAAGCTTTTGCAAAATATATAAAAAAAGATTAAATTTGAAACTTGATAATTATATTTAAGATTGACACATTTGCAAGTTTAAGGTTTAATCGTAAATACTATTAATCAATCAAAATATAACGCTTATTTACACTTAAATCTGAAATCAAATAAAAAAAGGATCTTGCATGGCCATTTGTATTTTCATTTTTTTCTCCTTCAAATTTCTTGATCAAATTTATTAATAGTTTGAAAACTAATTTAATTTTGATTTTTAGTAGCTAATACTAGTTATAAGTCCTGTACACACACATATTTTACACATTAATCAAATTTATTCTACGATTTTAGTTCAATATACAGACATATAAGAATTTGACCGTGTTTATTGTTTTGTAATTTCGCTATAAATACAACTAACAACTGTGCACGGGTTTTCACATAAACTTTTTCATTATGTATTGATATCGATTAATATTTTGTAAAGATTTTTTTGGATGAAAGATTTGACTTTCTTTAATTGTCGTGAGCGTTTAAGTAGATGTTGTTGTTTAAATCTAACTATTGATATCATGTTGTACACAATATCGAGTTTAATAGCACACAATGACCGTTGATGAAGTTACATTATAAAGTTTTTTAGAAATGTTTATCCGGATATCCTTATATAAGCTTTGAATAGTAATTGCACGAGTAGTTGGTATAAGTATAATCATGAATATTTATTTTCATATTTTAGTAACCCGTGCTTACATTGGATATTTATATTCCAGTTAATTATAATTTAGTCGTATTTAATTTTCAAAACCATGTACGCATGTGTTAAACTTATCAAAAGGAATAACATGAGTCCTTATATAACGCAAATTGTAAAAAATTATTTTTCCAAATATCTTTACTTAAACTCATAAAGATGAATAAAATGAGTTGTTTGTATACGTACAATTTCGTATATTTATTTACATACACAATGACTCGTTCTTTCATTTTGATATTTATAATCTCGTGCATGTACATGTTATATTTTAAAACAACATATATGTTGTATTTATAAAATATAAAACTTGGGGAATATAAAATTTAAGGGTGTATTTGTTTATTTTTAAGGGGCAATTTTATATATCCCCTTTTTAAAAATAGAAATTTCATATTTATCCAAACATGCTTTGAAATCATTGTACATTATGCATTTAATGGTTGCACTATGAGTATATGACATTAATCATCAAAGTAGGTGATATATGAAATTAATACCATTTTTTAAAGGTTATTAAAAACCATGAAAGCTTATAAGTTTACATTTAATTTTATATAATTTCTTTAAAATTCAAGCTCTAAAGTTTTGTTAATTACCGCCTCTTTGTTTAAGTTTTTGTTTTCACAAATTTGACATCTATATTTTTGTGTATTTTGTTTTTCTCATCCCAAATTTTCCACCAAATTTACCAAAGTTTTACTAATTGTTTTTTAATTTTGTCTTTAAATTGGTCAATAAAGATACTTGATTTGATCACGTGTTAAAATAAAGCAACTTGATTGATTAAATTTTTTCTCAAAAAATTATTTGAACAAAATTCTTCTAAAATGATGTAATTTATTAGGGGTGAGCATCGGGTCGAAACCGACCCGAACGAGAGGACGGGAGGGAGAAAAACTCGAAAACCGAATAAGAGAATGTGCAAACAGAGAAACCAAAAGATAAAGAGAAAGGAAAGAACCGAAGAAATGAGTTAAGCGTTAACCCTATATAAACCGAAACCGAACCGAATAAGGTCGGTTCGACTCGGTTCGGTTCGGTTTATGTGGTTCGAACCGACTAAATGTCGGGTTTGAGCCGAACAGAACCAAAACCGAACCGACTAAACCGAAATACGTAACCAAATCCGAAAACCGAACCGAATAAGCTCGGTTCGGCTCGATTTGTCAGGTCGGGTCGGTTTTCGATTCATCTTGCTCAGCCCTATAATTATACATATATATTAAAGAGTGAGATTTCCATCCCGAGGCTGTCTTAAATGCATTCAATGCAATTACCCTGGCCGACCCGATGTACCGTTTGGGTTTAAAATTCACTATACAGTTCCTGTTTAAAAAAAACACTCATCGCATCATTCTGTCTCAACTGCACACAGAAAATACAAACACACCATCGCTCCGCCCCTTTTTTTTCCTAAACGTTTTTCACCAGACTCAATACACTTTTCACAAGCACACCAAAATGATATTGAATTTTCTATCCTACTTTGTGAAAAGCAGGAGACTCACGGTATTGAATTTTCTATCATTCGATTGTCTTAATTAGGGGTCTGTTAGCGTGAAAAACCGAAACCGAATAAGAGAATTTGGCAAACCGAGAACCGAACCGAGTTAACCCTATATAAACCGAAACCGAACCGAATAAGGTCGGTTCGACTCGGTTCGGTTCGGTTTATGTGGTTCGAACCGACTAAATGTCGGGTTTGAGCCGAACAGAACCAAAACCGAACCGACTAAACCGAAATACGTAACCAAATCCGAAAACCGAACCGAATAAGCTCGGTTCGGCTCGATTTGTCAGGTCGGGTCGGTTTTCGATTCATCTTGCTCAGCCCTATAATTATACATATATATTAAAGAGTGAGATTTCCATCCCGAGGCTGTCTTAAATGCATTCAATGCAATACCTGGCCCGACCCGAGTTCCCGTTTTGGTTAAAATTCACTATACACGTGTCCTGTTAAAACAAACACACATCGCCTCATCTCTCACACTGCACACAGAAAACAAACACACATCGCCTCCGCCCCCTTTTTTTCTCCTACAACGTTTTCTCCACCAGACCTCATTACACTTTTCACAAGCACACCAAAATGATATTGAATTTTCTATCATTCGATTGTCTTAATTAGGGTTAGGGTTCCGTGTATTCTGCTAATTAGATTAATAATTCATGTGCTAATGTTTGTGTTTTTTTTTGTTTCTATTAATAGTTTTAAGGGTTAGTGTTTTTTTGTTTGTTTTTGTTGTCGTATGCAGGTAGTTTGCAGGTTGAAGATGTATATAGATGGATTGCATATTCATAACAAAGATCGAAAGTTGTGGTAATTTTTTTTGTTTTAATTTCAAGACAACTTTTATTGTAGTCTGCTCATTTTTTATGGTTTGTTCTTTAGTTGTTAGGTGTGTTTAGTTTTTACTTTTAAATGTTGCACGAAAGATGTTGAAAATTAGGATTAGAAAGGTTTATATGAAATTGGTGCATTTTATACATGCTTATTGAATGAAATAGTTTGGGTTTACGATTAGTGGAGTGTGTTTCTAGCATGTGCTACAACAGCAAGTGCGAGATTTGTTATGTTTTTTTTGAGTTTCCGTTTATAAAGTATAAATGCGATTACCACTTTTTTGGACGTTGTTCATCTAGCTGACAACGAAATTAGATATATAGTTAGATATAGGAAAAGGGTATTTAGTTAAATGGATCTTACTCAGTTGGGTAAGCGCCGCCGCTGGCCACCATTCCGAGGTGTGATAGCAAGTAACTTTGGGTGTGTTATTATGGGGATCAGTTTTTCGATGACGCCTGTGTAGTAAAGTTTGATAAATAAAACCGGAAAAAAAACAAACTGACATTTTCTGGGAAAATAGGACGACGATATGTGAAAGTAAAAATTAAATGTGTCAACGGTTAGCATCACTTTATTTATATATTTTATAGTTATCTTTTGATTTGTAGCAGCTTAACCTGCGGATTTATTTTATTAGGTTCGAAATTTTATATTTATTTGGTATGGTTGTTTTATGCTTGCTTTATTGATTGAAATTAGTTTGGGGTTTTCTATTTGTGGAGTGTGTTATTCTCAGCATTTTGTGCTACATACAGCCTATGTTGCGAGGATTTGTTATGTTTTTTTTTGAGTTTCCGTTTATAAAGTATAAATGCGATTACCACTTTTTTGGACGTGGTTCATCTAGCTGACAACGAAATTAGATATATAGTTAGATATAGGAAAAGGGTATTTAGTTAAATGGATCTTACTCAGTTGGGTAAGCGCCGCCGCCGGCCACCATTCCGAGGTGTGATAGCAAGTAACTTTGGGTGTGTTATTATGGGGATCAGTTTTTCGATGACGCCTGTGTAGTAAAGTTTGATAAATAAAACCGGAAAAAAAAAGAGAAAAAAAACAACTGACATTTTTCTGCGGAAAATAGACGATGATAGGTGAAGTAATTAAACACTCCCTAAAAAAAAAAAAAAAAAAAAAAAAAAAAAAAAAAAAAAAAAAAAAAAAAAAAAAAAAAAAAAAAAAAATAAATAAAAAAACCCTAACTAAAAAAAAAAAAAAAAAAAAAAAAAAAAAAAAAAAAAAAAACAAGTAAACCCTCCCCCTAAAAAAAAAAAAAAAAAAAAAAAAATTAAATGTCTATGTCAAATAACGGTTAGCATCACTTTATTTATATATTTTATAGTTATCTTTTGATTTGTAGCAGCTTAACCTGCGGATTTATTTTATTAGGTTCGAAATTTTATATTTATTTGGTATGGTTGTTTTATGCTTGCTTTTATGTGTGTCGGACAGGGTGAAGAACCGAGGATAACAAAGGAGGTCGAATCAAATCATTAAAGGATTAAGAAAGCGATTGGAAAGCAAGACGTCTTGAGGCGAAAGGTATTTCTTTTCCCTCTCGATTCATGTTGGTAAGTT
Organism: Tanacetum coccineum; assembly: GCA_026074375.1. NCBI lineage: Eukaryota > Viridiplantae > Streptophyta > Magnoliopsida > Asterales > Asteraceae > Tanacetum > Tanacetum coccineum. The sequence goes on from BQNB010046877.1 coordinate 17,601, forward strand.
GGGTAATGAGTCAAGAAAAGTCATCTAAAAAACGTGTCAAAATACAGGATTTGGGTCAAAATAGGGCTCACCCACATAAAACACTAAATGGTGTTTGGATTGCTTATCGGCTTATTAGCTTCACTTCAAAATGACATAAGTGTTTTCAAAACATATGTCCTATTACTTAAAAAATCAATCTGACAAGCCAACCTAAATAATTAACCTTAGAGTTTATGTGGTTTATCCGGTTAGGGTGACTGACCTATGGCCACACTCGGAGGTCAATTTTATAATCTTTATAGTTACAAATTGCTATTGTATATAAAAAGGGTAATCATGTGGGTTGATCTTTTGCATAAGAAGTTTTCGTGGGTCAACCCATTAATGTGAGTCGATACATCAGGTTAATGAAGTCGTATATGTTATCTTTTATAGGTGATGATACCATTGAGTTTGCTTGAAAACTATCCGGCATCGGTGTCTCTAATTGCAAGACATGGGGGAATCGTTTTCTTTTAGATACACTTCACACTACGCATACATCTTTGCTTCGGAAGGATGATGAATCTGGCGAGTCAAAATCATCCAGTCAAGTTGTCACCAAGAAAACCGTTGCCGAAATCGCTAAAAAAAAGGTAACACATATACTAATAGAAATGGCGAGTCAAAATCATCCAATGAAGTTGTCTGACTTAGACCCTCATCCAAACACTCTGGCTGCTGTTTTGTTCATAGAAATGTTCAGCCCTTGCAAATCTACATAGAAATAACAAAGAAAAACCAAGGATGATTCATTGGAACTTTTTGACTTATCCTTTTATGTTTTTAGTTTATGTATACGTTGTTTATTGTTGCAAAATATAAAGGTCGATTGACAGGTGGTTTTGTTTTTAGTTATTTCATATGGAAGAAATAGACGTGCTCTTCACTCTGGCCTAAACGGGCGGGGGATAACAGTCGATGCTGTTTGGTGCAGCCATCAGTGGTGGTGTGGTTGCTGAAATGGGAATGGAAAAGACTTAACATGCTCTGTAATGTAAGCACAGTACCCACGTTTCACATTTTCAGATTCTTTGATAACAACTAAATGTGCTTTCCGTATTGTTAATTTCTATGCTCACGTCTTCAGTTATTTAAAAAAACCTTTGATCAAGTTTGTTATATACATCAGTGCAGGTACCACTTTTACAGATACAAACAATAGACAAGAGCAGCTTGCCCTTAATGTAAGCAATAATAAAGAAAACTGAGTTTGCAGTGACTTAAAGCGATTGGTGATGTTGCGTAGTGTATTTTCAAACCAACAGATTAACAGCCTGTTTTCTCATCTAATAAAGATAACTGAGTTTGTAGTGACTTGAAGTGATTGGCTACAAGAAAAATGGAGAAGGAGATTGAGCCAAGTTTGGCGCATATAATGGATTGGAACAAAGAGCAGATGTAAGATATCCCATACTCACAGGTATTTCAAACTACTTCTAAACCATTCATATATTATGAGACCTGAAACTGTGCATACTTATAACATACTATATTCACTATGACTTTTATTTATTTATAAGCTGCTTATTTTGAGATATGGTTGTATTTGTGGCTTTTTGTGTTTATTTGTTTAACCTTATTTGATTGGCTTATCATGTTACTACACATTAAAAAACCCAAGTAACTTTTCTTAGGGGGTGTTTGAATTAGCTTATTTTATGGCGTATTTAAAATCTGCAAAAGCTGCGAATCTTATTTTTTTATGGCTTATAAGGTTGACCTTATGGCCTAAGCCATAAGCTCAAAGCGTTATGGTCTTAAACTACAATTAGTAAGCTTTTTGGCTGTTTCAGATTTCAATATGAGATAAAATAAGTTAATCCAAAACACCCTTATAAATAGCTTATTGGGGTTGAAATTTATCAGTATGATTATTAGCTAATCTAATAAGGTAATACAAAACACCTTAATCTGTGGGGACATATGTTTGTGTTTGCAAGTTTTATAATTTTAGTTTTTAGGTTATTCGTGTATATAGGTTTTATTGAAACGTTCCTATAAATTTGTAGGGATACTGTAGTAAGGCGAGGTTTATGATAAAATTGACTAAAACAGTAAGAAGTAGAAAGTAGCTAATGAATATAATCATAATCAAATTATGAGATTATGCGTACTTGCATCAAAATGTCTACTATTAGTCATGAATGCAGACATGACTATATAGTGGAGTCAATCAGCTTCTTAATGTACGACTAACATAATGCCCAAATCCGAATAAACCTGGGTTTTCTTGGTGGTGATCATTATGCCAATCTTTAAAACCAAGGTTAGCCAGCTCACGTGTTTCTTTAACGAGGTAAAAAGCTTTATTGTATAGTGGTTATCCACTTATGCACATATTTCTATATGCAAAACCATTTTAGGTTTATAAAAGTATGCAAATATATTTGATAAGTTTTTTCTTAGATGCGGACTGTTCCGCCCATCTTCAACGCCGTTGGTCAGGACCCTGGCCAAGACACTAAGAATTCTCATTGTATTGCTATGATGGAGGCTGTCAATGGTGGAAAGGACCTAAATGCATGTCTAAATATGCTTGCCATTGAGGTATTGATCATTTATCAATTTAATTATGTTATTACATATACTTGCATCTGATATGATGGCTTTTCTTTTTTCCCTATCTTTTGTCTTCCTCAACTTTCTTAGGTATTGAAAAATGACATCTAAGATGGTAATAGGTCTTAATTGTGGAGACGAGAATGGTCCGATTGAGATAAAGATTATCAAACAAGACACCAAAAAGTATATACATGTACCCAGGTAAGAACTAATGCTCAAGGGTGTTGTTACCATTAATCTAATTCCAGAACAAAGTAAGCCACTTTTTTCTAATTTCCAAGAAATTGCAAGCTACACTTCCGCATCATTAGATCTTCATAAGCCATCTCCTTAAGAATTATGAACGTGTGTCTGTCCATTGGTACTGTTAAGCTATTGACTTGACATACGTTAGGATCAAATTACTACAAAAAACAGAACAAGGTGTGTTTGGGTCGGGCTAAAAGAAGGAACATTACATAAAGAAAAAAGAGACATTAACTTACATTTCTAACTTAAGCTTCCTACCAGTATGCAGACAACAAGATACATACATTATTGCAATGATCCGCTTTGAATATTTTTTTCCTTTCTTAAGTTTACAGTATGAAAATAAAGGAACACATAGACTGCTAACCCTACATCATACTTTCTCCAGGAACACCGCCACAGGACATCATAGAAGAGGTTGCATAGACAATCGTCTCGACCATACCCCGGACAGTTCATCCACCGCAACTACAGCACCGAAAACAGCATCTGCAAAACGTTCTCTACTTCCAGACCTATCACTAGAAGCTTCGCTTGATACAGTATGGTAGAACAATGTACAGCTTCAATTGGCTTTTGCATTTTGGTAAATAGTATTTGCTTAACGTAGACCCATGCAGTACATAATAGTCATAATTTTTGGTTTTTTTTTTTTAAACTAGATAAATCTAACCGTTACGCGATTTTTCCAGATTCTGTTTATAGTTACGTGGTGACGCGTACACACACGGGATCTACTGTGAACTCAGTGGTGTCGTTTGCTATGTTCAACCAGAAAAAAAAGGATAGACCCGCGCTCCGCAAGCGAAGCACGGGCTAAAAACCTTGTTTATATAAAAGATTAAGCTTGATTCTACACTATTGCTTCCTTATTGATTAATAGAAAAATAAATTGTCCCAAAACATTTTTCTCTTACTATTTAAAATATATATATTTTAAAGTGCATACTTAACCTTACTTTTGTTTCAGTATTCGTTTACATGTGTCTATTATGGATTAAAGTACAACTCCATATAATAGATTAGTAGTGGTGTTAAGTTCTAGTATAATAGCTCTATGAATCTTTTGAGTTATGTTTGTAATTTTCTAAGACATTTACGACTCATATTATGTAATCTTATTCCTCTAAATCATTAATGTCATGATTGAAACTTGACTTTTTTGTATTTTGCTATTACTTTGGTGTTCAAATTTGAACTTTGATATTTTATAGAGGATATTATATGAATTTATCTTTGATGTTGAGTAGAAATGTAAAATAGTTTGACTCGCTTATCCTTTGTTTACAAAACATAACAAATTGGTAGAATCTTACGATCTCGATCCTATCTTACGACCTCGATCCGATCTTACGACCTCGATCTTGTAAAGAAAAAAAATAATCTTAGATGGGTCTCGATCTTGACAGCCTTGATGTAAACCCTTTACGCTTTAGAGTATAAAATTTTGTGTTATGCAGAAAAAAAGAAAAATCATTTATCTGTGGTTTTGCGGGAAAAGGTACGTATTATACATATACTCATTTGAGATGTGCATTTTCACTGTTCATCATAAGCACTGCTCATGGCCTGGTTAACTGACTATAGCCCAACCCAAATACAAATAGCCTGTTTTGTTTATATCAGTTCATTCCATCACTGATCACCCCAGTATTAGCTCGATCATTCGAGAGCCACCCCTCATAATTCATCCGCATAACAAATCTCATCAAACCTCACATACGCAAATTGTGTTGTGGGTCTTTAGTAATGGTGGATTCTGGTTCAAAACCACAAACTCTATTGATGTTAATTTTGTGGATGATGATTAATTGGTGCGATGTCCCTGCCGCCTTTTGGATTGGCAGTGGGATAGGTGCGATTGCATATAGGAGGTTCATCCTCATTCCCAATTGTGAGTTTACTAACCCTATCATTTTTTTGGCATGTATTTTTTTTGGGGAGTTTTGAAATTTTAGTGTTTGCTTATTTTTCTGCTTATGCTTCTGCTTATTTTATCATTTTAAAATATGAGCCAATGAATCTTTGTGTTGGTTCTCTTATATTTTGTTGCTCTTAAATTGATATTAAGAGTTGGGTGAAGAACCACTAGATGGCTCCATATATCTTTTTAAGTTCTTATGAAGCATAAGCGGATAAAATAAGCAATCCTTGGCTTTGGGATGCGATTATTTCTATTTTTTTATTGGCTTTATATAGTCTTTTAAGTTTAATATGTGGCTATAAGTATGACATTGACTCTTTCTTTTGGTCCTGATGTTTGAGAAACGCGGTTGGTTTCACACATGAAAAGGTGTGCTTTAGCTGTAGCCGTTTGACGTGATATACAATTATAACGAAACAGAACTATTATGTATAAGTTGTACTCATAAGCTTCGGTTGCTGATCGGACATTGGGTGGTATTTGACCCGTATCTTGGCTGGACAACCCGAATGGTATTTAAATAAATGCAACCGGTGTTTACAGCCATGGCGGTGTTTGATCCCCCTTTGTCCTATTGCTTCTAATTTTGGAATACCTCATTGACACATGAAACTGTTTGTACATAAGATTGTGTACAAACTACGGTTATTAGCCGTACATAAGTTGTGTATAAGCTATACTCGTAAGCTTTTGGTTGATATGGCCTATGTATAATAGTCGCATGTGGTGTAAGTATCGATACAAGGGCTGATTTTATATTTGTGTATGAAATATTGTCGTTTTATACTCTTAAATGGTCATTTGGCATAAGAAATTGTCGTTTCTGCCCATAAATTGTTGTTTGTCCATACGAGGGTTGACAAGATTTGTTATGTGGATGAATTATCACAGTAGCTTTAGAATGGTCGAGCTCGAGCTAATAATGAGGCGCCAGAATGAACTGATATAAAAAAATACCGTACTGCAAGGTACTTGAGTTGGGCCAGGATAATTAGCCCATAAGAAAGAGGAAATAGCCCTTGGTCAAAACAACTGCGTTTTTAGCGCAAATGAGTATATTAATATAATGTTATAGGCTGACGCGATCGTCGTTAGACTTCAACAGAGTTTTACAACTCCCTAGGCAGAGCACCTAATCGTTGTAGTAGTAATATAGGCAAGACTCGGAGGGTTGTTATCGTTCACTCGAGGAATAGGTTGGGAAGGCTTGATCATGGTCTAACAGAATTCTAAAGGTTGAGGAAAGATTCTTTTTGTGTTTTTGTATTTTATGGAAAGCAAGTAAATCATATAATTGGAGAGATTGGTTGGTTTTAGCTATTAAACTAAATATAAATCTACACTAATGGTGATAACAATATTATAAAAGAATGTGTTTATTTAATTATGCATTACTCCCTAGATTGCTTCTCCTAGTGTTGTTGCCTTGTCACACTTGTGATGATCTGTGTAATTATTTCCTAAGTCATGAACGAATTACACGAACCCGCTGTCTACTTGTATTCTGTTCAGGGCAATGCACAAGTAAAGTAGTATGAAGAATATTACAAGGCCCCTAAGGGTACACTAAGTGCATGTGAAATATATTAAGAGTGGATCAACCATATTAGGGGGCAAGGTAGTATGAAGACTGTTACCCGATGGTATTCTTTCTACACAATCATGTTTCCCTAGACATATCAACAACGATACAGACAAAAGCTGGTTTTCTAAGGCCTAACATACACATCCATCACAAGAAGCAACACCACTAAGATTTACATTCTAGGTTTCATACTAAATATTTAAATAAACACAATATGGTGGTTTTAATAGCCCCTAGGCATTTACAGATTAAGCAAGAAGAACATAAATGAATCAAAAACACATAGACATATTGAATGATTAAATAAACTTTACTTGATTAAACATGAGTTGGAGAAGTCAATATGGTTTTTTTTAGGGCCTTAACTTGTCCCTAACTGTTGCTCTACTGAACTAGGGTTCGTACCCTTTTTTTATTCTAAAGTTACACCCTCAAAACCCTAAATTCGGGTTTGTATATATAGGAAAATCGTTGTGACGGCATCGCGTTTTAATCGTGATGCCATCATGAAAGAGAATATTCTAGATAATGGGCTGGGTCATGTGCTCTGACGCTGTCATGGAATCTTGTGACGCATTCTTGGTCTTCGTTATGATGGCGTCATAGTCTCCAGCCATTGTAGAGAAATTCTTGAGCACTGTTGGTGTAGGTCTGTAGTCTTGTTCGTTTCTTCTCTAAATGAGCCCAAGTCACGTGTAATTCTTTCAAATGCCTTCCAAATGAGAAATACCTAAAAAGGAACGATTAAGTACCTATTTTGGGCATAAATGCACGATTTATGGGGTTAAAAGACCCCAAAAAAGTGTATAAAATGACACCTCATCAAATACTCCTACACTTGGGATTTGCTTATCCTCAAGCAAATGGGCTTTTCTACCTAGACAATAATAATATGAGGGGTCATTTTACCTACTCTTTAAACATATTTTACAACACAACCTTCTAGACCTCTAATTAAAAGCACGCGAGAAGTATTTATTAGCACTTCACATAAGTATTTGGGATTCCTCTCTTTCACTAGGTGTATAATGAATTTTTCAACATAAGGGGGAAACGGAAAATCTACACTCATTACCTGTCATAGATAATAAATTACCATAGGCTGTGTAAAGGATCAATACCTCCACGCGGGAGCAAGTATTATTCATTACTATCTAAGAGGTCTTTATAAAGAGTTGTGGGGTGTAGGTGTAAGATAACATATAATGGAAACGGAAACGGATGGGATACACTTGGGTGGTGACTTTGGGTGAATTTGGGGTGGAAGGGTTAGCTAATTATTTACACGAATACACGCTGGTTTGGCTGCGAAGCTAAGTCTCGACGGAATATATACATAACTTATCATACAACTCTACATCAATCTCTTCTTTTTTCTTTTCCTATCTAAAATTTTTTTTTGTATAAAAACATAATACTAACATGGGGTTTATAATACATACCCCTCACTCTTGAGTTTTACATGCTTGATATTTTCAATCTAACGAATGACACTTGATTTGAGGTGGATCAAAAATAAACAATGGAGATCATTGACAAACATATAGGTGTATTGACTTATTTTTCTTCCTCATTCTTCCACGAAATAGAGATACCATGAATTCCCATTCGTCCATAACAGTATTTACAAAGATAAGGAAGAACCTTTTTAAGCAACCGTGAATCAATAATTTAACTTGGTTTAACACAATAATGTACTAAAAATAAGTACATAAGGGGTAGGCTAAGGCTTTTTGGGTGCAAAGATTGGTATAAGGGTGACAATGCTCTTCATTAATAGTCCGGCTTAACCAGAAAATTACGAGAACCGTGAAAACGGATAGGCTCGGAGGGTTGTACTAGGTGTATCCTGCAATAAAGGTGAGTGCATGGCAAGGGTGTGGGATAGTTATATGATCGGTGTGACCATCATAACAATTACAGGTTTAAAACATAGGTTAATCCTAATACCTCTTATCAAGCAAATCCTAATACTTACTATGCGGTCTCGAGATGCATCACAAAAATAAGTTCTAGAATTTAATATGCTACCGGTACACTCATATGAATTTTACTAACACCAGACATTCCAGAAAAGGCGACAAGGCAATGCATACATGGCCATAACGACGGAATAGACTTGCATGCCTCTAGATCAACCTTAACTCGAACCGGGTAAAGATAAAATCATCTTGGGTTACCAACGATGGGTACCCGAATTCCTAAAGATCTAAGGGCGAACCTCACATTTTTAGGGTGGAAATCTGAGGGTTATTGTGCTAGTCATATAAATTCCTATCCATGAGACGCTATTAATACTCGGTTTTCGTTGGTATGTGTCAGTTAAAAAAAAAAAAATCTTAAGTTTTGGGTAAAACTTACCTTATGCTATGTTTTCGATATATACCCATCATTTATAAGGGACAAGCAAATAACAAGTGTAAGAATAGTTTCTAAGGCTTATTTCCCCCTACACTTAAGTTGAACATTGTCCCCAATGTTCTCTAGAAGTACTCGTTAAAACGAATAAAGGGAAAAGAAAACAAGGAAAAGAAACTAGTACTCCCTCGGTTTACTCAATATTGGAGAAGAAACATGCTGGATAACTAGTTAAATCGTCCTCCGGAATCATCCAATGAAACTGCCTAAGACTTCCAAGCTTCTTCTCATCAATATAACTCTAATCAACGACAAAAGACAACTACACCAACGCATAAAATGTGCGATTTATGCAATTATACATATGAATTTAGGGTTCAACTCGATAGATAGGATGAGAGAATTGTTAAACTCATTAGGTTTTGCAGGTTTATAATAGAAGAATACATTTATTATATGTATGTGCAAGATTATAATTTCAATAATAATTAAATAAAATTAATTTTCTGAGCACTGGCGTCTGTCGCCGTCTAGGGGTGTTGTGACCGTCATAGGCATCGTTGGGGGGGGCGGGGGTGTCGGGACGTCGCGTGTTAATCGTGATGTCGTCTCCACAGTCTGTGAAAACAAAATTTTTGTTTTTGATGAAAAATTTCCTGCACTTGATTCCATAAGTTAATTCCTGTACAAATAGCTGCATAAAACCTGAGATTTAACAATTCAATCATATGACTCGAAACGGACGCGAATTAATCTAAACAATTCATTTAACATGTTTGAATTTGGCTCAAAAGCCGGATAAATTCCCCTACACTTATTGTTTGCAAAATACCTTTGATTGAAATTAAGACGAGGTTAAAAACAATACAAAGCTTGATTACAAGATAATTCAAACCTAATAAAACAAACTATGAAGAATTAAAACACACATGACACTCCTAATTGCTGGAAAAGTAAATTGAGTTTGCCTCCAATGAAGGTTATTTTTTTTAGTCCTCGGCCTGACTCGACCTTTATTTAACAGATAAAGGGGAAGGCCCCCCTACACTTGGGTTCAAGTGCGGGTGATAGTAACGGTACATACCATCGTGATGAAAAGGAGCCATGCGTTGAGAAAGTTGTTGTTGAAGAATAGGCTCTAAACGGTGTGCTTTTAGAATTCTACCTTTCTCTACTTCATTTTGCCTATCAAATAAACTAAGTTCTTCTCATAGAGGAGAAACTTCCTTAGATTCTAATCTCCAATCATCATCAAATATCTCCTAATTTGAAATATCAACACCTAGGGATACACTTTTTCCTAATAAACCCGGTTTAAATCCATAATGTCTCATAGGGTCATTTATACCTGGTTATAATAACTATACACACCCTTAGGATGAGAATTTGTCATGTGAGGTGAAGGCGGTGTTTGAGTTGTTAAATAATCCACTACCTTCATCCTAGAACTATCGGGACTTATGTGGTTTGATCGGTGTTCGGGGTCCTTTTATGTTCTCGTAGGACTTACATCTAAGGTGGACGTCTTGAGTAAAGGTTGAGCTCTGGTCTATCAAAAACTAGGTATTTCCCTAGAATAAGAGGAGTGTTGTGATTACATTCAAGCCTATTTTCCTATAGTTTTGTTTCGATCATAGGTTCTACTTATCAGGGGTCCCTTAAGTCTTTCTTCTTCTTCGGGTATGTCAGGGTGTGTGTATTCCTCAAAATAACGATAGGTTTGTGTGGTACTCTCAGGGCTTGTAACTCCTACTCATTTATCCAATCGTCACCTAGGCTATCTACATGCTCATCATAATCTAACCATGCCATGCACCTAGGTACTTGTACCCTAACCATATCATCCCCAACTATTTAAGCATTTAGATTTGCTATTGTTTCATCAGAAATAACGCTTGTTGGGTTGCTACTTTTTTTTTATCATATTGGGCACAATCCTCTATGGCATACCATGCTCCTATATCACTAAATGTCCTAAGATCCCTTTCTGCTATCAAATTGATGATATGTCGGGATCAATGAGTCGAGATGTTTAAGAATGATTTCATTTAGGGTCAAATATACTAAGGCCATGATTCAGGACTTTTCGGATTATGTCTTTGAAACGAGTCCACGAATCGTAAATAGATTCATCTTGATTTTGTTGGAACACCAAGAGTTGATTATGGAAGATTACATCAAACCTACCTACGCTAGAATAACCATACCTATTCATTATAATTTACAAATTTACAGATGTTACGAACAAAGGGCATAAAGAAAAGATAGACTACAAGAAAGCTAATATGCGGAATTAAAATCTCACTTTAAAGGATTCAAGCTAGTAGAACTAAGTTAAATTATGATCAGAACTTAACTATTCCCCAGGCGGCGGCGCTAAAAATTTGATGCGGTCGTCGTTAGACTTCAACAATTAGTTTTACAACTCCCTAGGCAGAGCACCTAATCATTGTAGTAGTAGTATAGGCAAGACTCGGGAGGTTGTTATCGTTCACTCGAGGAATAGGTTGGGAAGGCTTGATCACGGTCTAACAGAATTCTAAGGGTTGAAGGAAGATTATTTTTGTATTTTTGTATTTTATGGAAAGCAAGTAAATCATGTATTTGAGAGGAGGTTTGGTTTTAGCTATTAACTAAATATAAATCTAAACTAAATTGGTGATAACAATAAGATAAAAGATTGTGTTTATTTAATCATGTATTACTCCCTAGATTGCTTCTCCTAGTATTGTTGCCTTGTCACCCTTGTGATGATCTGTGTAACTATTTATAAGTCATGATCAAATTACACGAACCCGTCCGTCTCCTTAGTATGCCCCTAGAGCAACGCACGCGTAAGGTAGTATGAAGACTGTTACACGGCCCCTAGGAGTACACTAAGTGTATGTGTAATATATTAAAAGTGGATCAACCATATTAAGGGGCAAGGTAGTATGAAGACTGTTATCAGATGGTATCCTTTCTACACAATCAGTTTCCCAAGACATATCAACAGCGATACAGTTAAAAGCTGGTTTTCTATGTCTAACGTGCACATCCTTCACAAGAAGCAAACACCACTATGATCTACATTCTAGGTTTATACAATCCATAAATAAACACAATAGGAGGTTTAGCCAAGCATGTTAAAGGTAAAGCAAGAGCATAGATAGATCAAACAACACATAGACATATTGAATGATTTAGTAAACCTTACTTGATTAAAACATGAGTTGAAGGAAGTACAATAGGGTTTTAGGCCCTAAAATCGTCTCTAACAGCTGCTAAACGAACTAGGGTTTGTACCCTCATTTTATTTTAAGGTTACACACTCAAAACCCTAAATTCGGGTTTGTATATATATAAAAAATGTTGTGACGGCGTCGAGTTTTAATCGTGACGCCATCATGAATAGAATATTCTAGATGTTGGGATGGGTCGTGTACTGTGATGCCTTTGTGAGATATGGTGACGTCGTCTTGATCTTTGTGGTGACGGCGTCACGTTGTATTTGTGACGCTGTCTCCAGCCACTATAGAGACGTTCTTGATAGATGTTGGTGTAGGTCCGTAGTCTTGTTCGTTTCTTCTCTAAATGAGCCCAAGTAATGTGTAATTCTTCTAAATGTCTTCCAAATGCGAAATACCTGAAAAGGAACAATTAAGTGCCTATTTTGGGGGTTAAACGACCCCGAAAAAGTGTATAAAATGATACCTCATCAAATACCCCTACACTTGGAATTTGCTTGTCCTCAAGAAAATAGACTTTTCTACCTAGACAATAACAATATGAGGGGTAATTTTACCTACTCTTTAAACATATTCTACAACACAACCTTCTAGACCTCGTAATTAAAAGCACAGAAAGTATATACCAGCACATTACATAAGTGTTTGGGGATTCTCTCTTTCACTCGGGTGTATAATAAATTTATACTTAAGGTGGGAAAACAGAAAAATCAACACTCATTACTCTGTCATAGCATAATAAATGACCATTAGCTTGGTAATGGATCCAAAACTCCACCGTTGGCGCAAGTATTATTCATTACTATCTAAGAGGTCTTTAGTGTAGGTGTAAGATAACATATAATGGAAATGGATAGGATAGGATACATTTGGGTGGTGACTTTGGGTGAATTTGAGGTGGAAGGGTTAGCTAATTATTTACATGAATACATGCTGGTTTGGTTGCTAAGCCAAGACTCGGATGAAGATATACAAACTCTACATAACTCTACATCAGTCTTTTTCTTTCTTTTCTCATTATTTAATAACATATACATCACATGGGGTTTATAATATCATTACTCCTACACTTGAGCTTTTTACATGCTCGATATTTACAATCTAATAATGACCCGATTTGAGGTGGATCAAAATACCATGGAGATCATTTGACAAACATATGGGGGTATTGACTTAACTTTTCTTCCGCGAAATAAATACTACCATGAATCCCAATCGTCCCAAAACAGTATTTACAAGGATAAGGACTTAGCAACCGTGTACTCAATAATTAACTTGGGTTTAAACACAATAATGTACTAAAAATGAGTACATAAGGGGTAGGCTAAGGCTTTTTGGGTGCAACGATTGGTTTAAGGGTGACAATGCTCTTCATTAATAGTCCAACTTAACTAGAAAATTACAAGAACCGTGAAAAAGGATAGGCTCGGAGGGTTGTACTAGGGGTATCCTGCACTAAAGGTGAGTGCATGGCAAGGGTGTGGGATAGTTATATGATCGGTGTGACCATCATAACAATTACAGGTTTAAAACATGGGTTAATCCTAATGCCTCTTATCAAGCAAATCCTAATACTTACTATGCGGTCTCGGGATGCATCACAAAAACAAGTTCTAGAATTTAATATGCTACCGGTACACTCATATGAATTTTACTAACACCAGACATTCCAGAAAAGGCGACAAGGCAATGCATACATGGCCGTAACGACGGAATAGACATGCACGCCTGCAGATCAACCTTAACTCGAACCGGGTAAAGATAAAATCATCTTGGGTTACCAATGATGGGTACCCGAATTCCTAAAGATCTAAGGGCGAACCTCACATTTTTGGGGTGGAATTCTGAGGGTTATTGTGCTAGTCATATAAATTCCTATCCATGAGACGCTATTAATACTCGGTTTTCGTCGGTATGTGTCATAAATTTTTTTAAATTTGGGTCAAAATTACCTTTTTATGCTATGTTTTGATATATTACCTCTCATTTTAAGGAACAAGCAAATGGCAAATGAAAGAATAGTTTCTAAGGCTTATTTCCCTCTACACTTAAGTTGAACATTGTCCCCAATGTTTTATAGAAGTACCCGTAAAAACAAATTAAAAGGAAAAGAAAGCAAGTAAAAGAAACTAGTACTCCCCTGGTTTGCTCAATAATGGAGAAGAAACATGCGATAACTGGTTAAATCGTTCTCCATATTTAAACCACGAAATCTAAAACAATCCAAAATTATTAATCATTAAACCTTTCAAAATCCACACTTAATTCACAATTCAAAGTTTCACTTAACAAGCATTGATTAAACTACTCGCTACTCATAATAATCAAATAAGCAAAGCGAAACATTTTTAATCTAAGCTGCGCTAATGTATTGAAAAATAATAGAAAATGGAACCGAATTGAAGAGCCTCAATTAAAACGAATTTTTGAAAAACCAACACCCAATTTATTTACTAAAACAAATAATCAAATTCGGTCTAGCTATATAAACCATGTAAGCTCCATGCCATCGTATAGTTGACACAGGGAGGACCGAAAATCGTAGAGGTCACAAATAACAAACTGATTAAGTAGACAAAATTTGTTTTTTATAAACAATATTGGTAGAATGCAATAGTCCAAATTAAATTCATGGCCCAACTCTAATTCTATAAACCAAATGCAGCCTACTAACAATAGGATCAACAAACTAAGACCCGATCAATACAAATGTGGTCCAATTCTCAAACGCAGCCTAAGATAATGGATCACTTAAAATTGGGCCGAATTCTAGTAACAAGTTTCAAAAGAAATCTTAGATTAAGCTTAATTTGCACTTAATACTAATAAGCTCACTTAATAAGCCAAAAATTAATTAAGCAAGAAAGAGATCCTAAATCAACTTAATAAGCATGAAAGTCAACTACAAATTAGCTTTTATCCTCGCAACTCAAAGAGATTTATTAAGCTAAAACGAGATCTAATCATTAAAATTATAGAACAAGATTAATAAGCATTTATTCGAACCAATAAGCTGAACTAAATCATAAACAAAGGCCAAATGAATTTTCGTTAAGCACTAAGTTTAGAATGAAAACTTTTATCAAACAAATAAGCTACACGAAAAGCTTTGTAAACTATATAAGCTACAACGATATCTAAAAAAATTAAACTACTTAATAAGCCAATACGCAAACGAAATAAGCAACCATCACATCAATAAGCAAACGAAAAATAGCAACAAGGATTAATCAAAGCTATAAGCACATAAACGATTCAAACGACAAAGCTAATAAGCAAATAAGCTCTCAAAAGTTTGATCTAGCAATATTAGCTCACTCTAAACCAAATAAGCTATTTAGAAGCTTATCTTAACAGAAAATATGAGTTTCTAAATAAACTAAAACGATATAAGCATAACAATAAGCTACATTCGAACTTATTCTAGCTTATTAATTCGAAAAGTACTTAAAAACGATTTAGAATGAGTTGAATTAGCTTAGAAAGCTTTTAGGAGTCATTAACTAAGTCGTTAAGAACTTTTGACAATAATAAGCTACGAAAATAAGCACAAAAAATTAGCTTATAGAATAAGCTAACACAAAAAGAAAAGGAACGAACGAATAAGCAAAAGTTAAGCAAACCAAGATCTTGAACAAACTTCAAACCATTTTCATTACATCTTCTTAATAAGCTTGTGACATAAGCTAGTACAATAAGCACGAAATTCAGAAATAAGCTACTACAAAACTAAAATAAGCTAAAAACTTAAAACTAAAACTAAGAAAACTAAAAGCCTAGGTGATCTAAAATGAAGGGAGCGTCTTGTAATTATAGCCAAGAGAGGGTTAGATTTGTAAATTGCCCCTAATTATTAGGGAATGATTGAGCCAATCATTAGGTCTCATTTCCCTTCACACAGATTGCAAATTTATAAAGAATGACCCAACCGTGTAGAGAGACACGAGCAAACATATCGCTTCTTACGACCAACAATAGTACTCGTCAGATCTTTTTGCATTGCACATGAAATAAATTAAGAGAAATCACCACTTGCTCGCCATGTGTCAAAGTCCTATTCGCCATTTTCATTTGAGTGAAAGGGCACGTGGGACATTTTGATTTAATTAGGAGCACATGTGATAATGTAGGCTGACGTCACACTCAACCTCTATATAACATATTATCAATATCTGGTTGGGCTTTATATGGGCTTATGATAACATGGGCTGGCCCGGCCCATAAATTGGGTTACGGGCTGGTCCAAATGGATCCGAAGGTACCGCTAGACTCGTTTTTTGAGCTCTTCCCAATGGCATGCTCGGGGACTTTTTACGACTTTTTCTTTATTTTGAATAATAGGCACTCTTGATCGCGACGAACCTGTAATTACCCGTTTTTGCTCCATTTTCAATCATTTTTACCTGCAAGACATAAAAATACCAAACAAACATATTTGCAGGATAATTATCTATATTTTAGCATTTTTAGTCCGATTAATAGTGTTTTACGGGGTATAAATGATGTGTGTTTTAGCACACATCAGATTCCCCCACACTAAACCATTGCTGGCCCCACACGCAATGTTAATAAAACAAACCCGGAAATAAATAATTTTATCCCCTTATAACTTATGACCCTTACAATCAAACAAGAACAGAAAATATCCATTAAAAGGTTCAAAAATCATTTAATTCGCAAGCACCCTGATTTACGGCATGTTAATAGAATAACAAAACTAAGGAAAACAAATATTTAATAAAATTAAATTTAAAAGGCTTTAAGAAAAAATATTCGTCATCCTTGACTTTTCACAATCCCCAAACTAAGCTTAAAACGAAATCATAGTCAAATATAATATTAGATGCTAACGCTACTCATAAATGCTAATTGTGTAAGTATAAACTTAACTCTTCGCTCCCTTATTCCTAAATCCTCTAAAGATTTTTATTATTATTATTGGCGACAAATAAATTAAGCCTTATTTTTATAAAGTAAACCCGGTTTAGATCATTAATAGTTTGAAATCCTTTCCTAAAGAGAGATTATGGTGAAGAATAAAGTCAACATAAAGTTCTAATTTCACATGATTATTAGGGGGTTATCCTTTTATTTCATCCGAAACAACTCAACTACGAGTCCAAAGACGGAGGCTTTATTTAGATAACCCCGGAGTCGAAATTTGGCTTTATTCTTCTTATTATTATTATTGCAACATTATTAAACCTTGATCCTTTAAACAACTGACACATCGGGCGTCCTAACCGACAAGAGCCAGTAGTCTTATTTTGACCTCGATGAATTCCTCGACCTTTTAGAAGGCTGCAACATCGGTTGTGAGCCGGCAAGATGCAACAAACTTTTATCAGTCTCGAATTATTACTATGTGCCTTATTTAGAAGACTGCAACATCGGTTGTGAGCCGGCAAGATGCAGTAAACTTTTATCAGCCCACAGTTTTATTTTTATTACCTCCACCCTTTAAACAACTACCACATCGGTTGTGAGCCGGCATAGAGTAGTGGTCCTTATTTCGGCTTCAGTTTATTACATAACTATTATTATAGCCAAATTTCAAGTCATGTGGTCTTTTAACAACTGTCACATCGGTATGCGAGCCGACCATGGCCTATTAGTCTATTACCCCACAACACTGACAAAACCTCGATGTGTAACTTGAAATTTCACCAGACGGAAATCTCACGCAGAAGATTCTAAATTAAGAATCCACAAAACCAAAGTAACTTATTTATTCAACAATTATAATAACGTTTTATTTTTTATTTTTTATTAAGCTGGTGGGAGCAAAAAGCCACAATTAACCTCTATGAGCTCTAAAGAGATCCAACTACTCCACGCTTAGCATCTAACTTATATTCAACACTATTATTTTTTGTTTTTTGCAAAATTTTAAAGTTAAGCAAACGCTTAGTCTAAAAAGCTAAGGGGAAAGCTAGAGTTTAAAACTCGATAATGTCAAAAGCTATCAAGTTTTACGGGCCTACTTATTACTAAACATTTTATATTTTTCATTTATTTTTTTCAATCATTTTTTTAACTACAAATAGAACAATAAAAATTAATTTGTTTTTGGCTAAAACGGGGTTACAAGGGACACAGCAGGCACAGGCAAGATCATATTTTGATAGAAATCCCCTCCCCCCCACACTTACAACCGAACATTGGCCTCAATGTTTAAAAATGTTGGGTGCCACCCTCACACTTAAGGCCGAAAAAGGCAAATGCTAGTAATTCCAAGTGTGAAAAGGGAAACACAATATATATACATGATCATGATTAAGGATTCCATAAAAAGCAAAAGATTAAAGACCAAAAGATTGGATGATTAAAAACAAGCACGAGTCTTCAAGATCTTAAAGAATCCTATAAAAACGGAACCGCACACCAAAGAAAGAAGCACGCCCCCACACTTGGGCTATAAAATCACACACTCTTATTAATGAAGAAAATAGAAAGAAGAAAAGACACGGGTTGCCTCCCGAGAAGCGCTTGTTTTTATGCGAGTCTCTAGCTTGACTCTCTTCGAATTTCTATGTCCTTGGGGTGAAAACTGACCAAAGATTCGATCATCAATGAAATTTCTCTTAAGATATGACATTTATCAAACATGAAATTATTACTCAGAAGACGTGGAGTTTTTCTTTTAAAAGAGAAAACTCCATTGATAAAGAAGATCCCAGGATCGAAAACTACATTTTGGTCACCTAACTCGAATGAATCAGAAGGGAAGGATCCAAAATTATCCTTAGGAGAAAATAGGTCAAGATAGAATGATAAGCGAGAAGAACTAACCATGCCATGACGAATTATGTGAAGAATTATGTCTTGCATGGACTTATCAGAGGTTAATTCTTCAAACAAAGGTGGGATTTGAACTGTACTGTGTACCTCATCCATTATGGTCTCTATTTCAGGCTCATCACTATGCTCGTTCTGATTATTAAAAATTGGATTATCTTAATTCAAAGTGTATTCAGAATCGAGCTCAGATGGATTAGTGTATGATGTATCATACGAATCAAAGAAAGAGTCAAGAGAATCCAGGGGTGTCACGGATACCCTTGGGATTGGAACGGAGTCATCACTATCCTTTAAAGGATTTAATTTGATTTCCTCGTCCTCCATTAAAAAGGTATCGGGTGGTTCCCCTATAAGAGTATAGATCTCTGACTTATCGGCTTTTGAAGGTTCATCCTTTAATAAATTTTCAAGAAAAAGGATATCTCCCTCAGAATCATAAATTTCATTATCAATTTCAAGAGGATTTTCGATTAAAGACTTAGTCGTGCTAGGTTCATCATCTTTAAGCTCTTTAGGAGGGAGATCTCTTAGGATTTCATCGTTTAATAATTCTTCTAGAAAAAGAATGTCTCCCTCCGAGTCATAGATGCCATTATCAATACCCGGTGGTATCGAGTCATCTAGAGAAAGAAATGCGTCGGTCTCCTCCAAAAGTAAGTCAATTTCCCCGGAGGGAGTAAGAGAAGGGGAGAGAGACTCAACGACAGGGTCAGGAGAAAGAGTCCCGTAGGATTCTCTAAAGCTTGAAATTTTTCTTCTTGAAGCCGACATGGATATGGAATCGGTGGCTGATAAGGATTAGGCTTCGGGTCTTCCTTAGGTTTTGGTGCGGAAAATGGTTGAGTTTCTGGAGGTGGGATAAGTGGTGTGCTCTTAGAGCTAGCAATTTCCACCACTTCTGTTATGGTTTCCGGTTCTTAATCCTTTTCTTGATAAACGAGAAAATTAGAATGAGGACGAAAAGATCCATCCAATGTCAAGCCATCTGTACTAGTAATCACTGTAAGCTCAGCAGGAGGGTTCGTTCTGGTGTTGCTCGGGAACTCACTTAATGGTCTTTCTTGAAAATATGCCATTTGACCCATTTGATTTTGCATTAATTGAACCGCTGCTTCTTGATTTTGGTCATAAGTTTCTCGTATGCTAGCAAAATGATACTCAAAAGCTTCGACTTGTTTAGTAAGAGCGGTAATGGCATCAATTTGAGTTGAGGTAACACCACTACTCGAAAGTTGAGGTTTATTTCTACATGTTCGAACTCTGGCTTTATTCTCAATAATGGTTAAGGCATCTTGAGTATTTCTTGTCATTAGATTTCCACTCGCTGCCGTATTGAGAGAATCTTGATCAAATTGACACAACCCGTTATAGAAAAAATCAATTTGGTGAAGAAGAGAGAATCCGTGATGAGGACATTTCCTTAATAATTCTTTGAATCTTTCCCAAGCTTCGGTAAAAGTCTCACCGAAAACTTGTTGAAAGTTCATGATTTCTTTTCTGATCTGTCTTGTTTTAGAATGAGGGAAAAATCAATTCAAGAACTTTGATACTAAATCATCCCAAGTCGTAATGGAACAAGGAGGTTCGTTCTCAAGCCATGTCTCGGCTTCTCCTTTAAGAGAAAAAGGAAATAAGATCAACTTCACCACATCATCGGGCACTTGGTTTAGTCTTAGAGTTCAGGTTATTTGGTAAAATCTCCTGATGTGTGAATGAGGATCATCATTTTCAAGACCAAAGAAAGAATTGTTACTTACGAAATCAAGTAACTTGGGTTTCAATTCAAATTGATCTGCTAGAACGGCTGGAACAACGATAGCATCTTGAATACCTAAGATAGGTATTCGGAGTAGCTCTTCCATCGGTCTCAAATGATCGGCCATTTGGACGTCTTCGGCGTTCTCGTCCTCTCCTTGTATAGAATCGTGAAAAAGATTATCGGACTCGGATTCTTCTACTTGACGAAATTGTAAACTTTTCTCGGGATTGGGAAAATGTAACTCAATTTGGCTCGAAGAAGATTGCACGCTCATGTACCAAAAGTAAAATGGAGAAATTTGGATTTTCATAAGTTTTAGAAATTCTTTGTAAATCTTTATAATCCTCATTTTTATTATAAAAAAAAGGAAAAATAAAATAGAAATGGAAAATATATATTAATTTTTTTTTAATTTTTTTTTCTATATAGAAAATAGCGTAAAGTAAAATAAAAATATTTTTGGGAATTTTTATTTATTTATTTTTTTATTATTATTTATTTTGTTATTATTTCTTTTTAATTTTTTTTATAAGAACGAAATTAAACTTTCTAAAGAGAAAGGATCTTCAAGGCGTCAACCGCGAAACAAAACGTGATAATCTTAACAAAACCTCCCCGGCAACGGCGCCAAAAACTGATCCGCACGAAATGTGCTCGTCGAGTAATAGTATATATAAGTAATTCCCGTAGGATGTGAAAATTGCTTGAGGACAAACAATAATCAATATTTCCGGAGTCGAAGTCCCAACGAGGTTTGAATTGAACAAATCACGATTATGTATTCGAAGAATAATGCTTGATTATCTTTAAAGGCTTTTGGTTTTGAAAACTATTTTTAATACTAAGGAAATTATACTAAAATTATACTAACAATTAAGCTACAAGAATTATGCTAAAAATGATCTAAAAGATTATAAAGATGCAAATGCTTGCTAAGTGATGTGAAAAGTTCATTAAGTGTAAATTAAGGTTTATTAACGAATTAACATCCTTAAAAAAGATAGTCATCTCACAACGTTGGCTTATATTGACAAAAATTTCTTAAAAAGATATTAATTACTAGATGTGTACTTTAACTATTTTTTTGGATTTTGCCCTTAAAATTATTTAACCCACAAATCTAAATAATCCAAAATTATTAATCAATTAAACCTTTTTCAAATCACACTTAATTCTCAATTCACAGTTTCACTTAACAAACACTAATTAAACCACTCACTACCCATAATGATCAAATAAGTAAAGCAAAACATTTTTATTCTAAGCTACACTAATGTATTGAATAAGGATAGAAAATAGAATCGAATTGAAGACCCGCAATTAAACGAATACCACCCGATTTATTTAGCTAAAACAAATAATTAAATTTGGTCTAGCTAAATAAACCCGTAAGCTTCACGCCTCATGAGTTGACCGGTACCAAAAACACAAAATAAAACACAAACTATTATATTGAAAACAAGTTATAACAATCTTAACTTTGTAATAAATATGTTAACAAAACCCACGACAAATCAAACACACTCTTCTATAAACCAAACGCAGCCTACTAACAATAGGATCAACAAACTAAGGCCCGATCAATACAAACGTAGCCTAATTCTCAAACGCATCCTAAGATAATGGATCACTTAAAATTAGACCGAATTCTAGTAACAAGTTTCAAAAGAAATCTTAGATCAAGCTTAATTTGCACTTAATACTAATAAGCTCACTTAATAAGCCGAAAATTAATTAAGCAAGAAAGAGATCACAAATGAACTTAATAAGCATGAAAGTCAACTACAAATTAGCTTTTATCCTCGCAACTCAAATAGATTTATTAAGCTAAAACGAGATCTAATCATTAAAATGATAAAACGAGATTAATAAGCATTTATTCGAACCAATAAGCTGAACTAAATCATAAACAAAGGCTAAATGAATTTTCGTTAAGCACTAGTTTAGAACGAAAACTTTTATCAAACAAATAAGCTACACAAAAAGCTTTGTAAACTTTATAAGCTACAACGATATCTAAAAAAATTAAACTACTTAATAAGCCAATACGCAAACGAAATAAGCAACCATCACATCAATAAGCAAACGAAAAATAGCAACAAGGATTAATCAAAGCTATAAGCACATAAACGATTCAAACGACAAAGCTAATAAGCAAATAAGCTCTCAAAAGTTCAATCTAGCAATATTAGCTCACTCTAAACCAAATAAGCTATTTAGAAGCTTATCTTAACAGAAAATTTGAGTTTTTAAATAAACTAAAACGATATAAGCACAACAATAAGCTACATTCGAACTTATTCTAGCTTATTAATTTGAAAAGTACTTAAAAATGATTTAGAATGAGTCGAATTAGCTTGGAAAGCTTTTAGGAGTCATTATCTAAGTCGTTAAGAACTTTTGACAATAATAAGCTACAAAAATAAGCACAAAAAATCAGCTTATAGAATAAGCTAACACAAAAAGAAAAGGAACGAACAAATAAACAAAAGATAAGCAAACCAAGATCTTCAACAAACTTCAAACCATTTTCATTACATCTTCTTAATAAGCTTGTGACATAAGCTAGTACAATAAGCACGGATTCAGAAATAAGCTACTACAAAACTGAAATAAGCTAAAAACTTAAAACTAAAACTAAGAAAACTAAAAGCCTAGGTGATCTAAAATGAAGGGAGCGTCTTGTATTTATAGCCAAGAGAGGGTTAGATTTGTAAATTGCCCCTAATGATTAGGGAATGATTGAGCCAATCATTAGGTCTCATTTCCCTTCACACGGATTGCAAATTTATAAAGAATGATCCAACCGGTGATAGAGAGACACGTGACCATTTAAATTGCTTCATACGCACGCAACAATAGTACTCGTCAGATCTTTTTGCATTGCACATGAAATGAATTAAGAGAAATCACCACTTGCTCACCATGTGTCAAAGTCCTATTCGCCATTTTCATTTGAGTGGAAGGGCACGTGAGACATTTTGATTTAATTAGGAGCACATGCGATGATGTAGGCTGACGTTACACTCAACCTTTATATAACAGATTATCAAATTCTTGTTGGGCTTTATATGGGCTTATGATAACATGGGCTGGCCCGGCCCATAAATTGGGTTACGGGCTGGTCCAAATAGATCCAAAGGCACCGCTAGACTCGTTTTTCCGAGCTCTTCCCAATGGCATGCTCGGGGAATTTTCACGACTTTGTCTTGATTTTGAATAATAGACACTCTTGATCGCGACGAACCCGTAAATACCCGTTTTTGCTCCGTTTTTAATCATTTTTACCTGCAAGACATAAAAATACCAAACAAACATATTTGCACGATAATTATCCATATTTTAGCATTTTTAGTCTGAATAATAGTGTTTTACGGGGTATAAACGATGTGTGTTTTAGCACACATCAACGCCTGCAGATCAACCCTAACTCGAACCGGGTAAAGATAAAATCATATTGGGTTACCAACGATGGGTACCCGAATTCCCAAAGATCTAAGGGCGAACATCACATTTTTGGGGTGGAATTCTGAGGGTTATTGTGCTAGTCATATAAATTCCTATCCATGAGACGCTATTAATACTCGGTTTTCGTCGGTATGTGTCGTAAAAAAAATTAAATTTGGGTAAAAATCACCTTTTATGCTATGTTTCGATATATTACCCATCATTTTAAGGACAAAGCAAATGGCAAATGAAAGAATAGTTTCTAAGGCTTATTTCCCCCCTACACTTAAGTTGAACATTATCCCCAATGTTCTATAGAAGTACCCGTTAAAACGAATAAAGGGAAAAGAAAATAAGGAAAAGAAACTAGTACTCTCCTGGTTTGCTCAATAATGGAGAAGAAACATGCGATAACTGGTTAAATCATCCTCCAAGAATTGTCCAATGAAACTTCCTAAGATCTTCCAAGCTTCTTCTCATCAAATATAACCTGTAATCAAAGACAAAGACAACCACACCAAGCATAAAATCCACGGGTGAACGATAAATACAACCTCATTAACTATGTTTAGACTCTATGAAAGCAATAAAGATAGGATGAATGTGTTAACGTAATCGTGGTTTTCTGCAGGTTTATAAAAGAATTACAAATTTTAAATATTGCACAAGTTATATTTTTTAAAAATACTTAAAAATTTTGAATTTTCTGTAGCTGGGCTCATGACAACGTCAGGAAAATCCTGACGTCGTCACAATAGACGAGCTGACGGCGTCACGTGCAAATCGTGACGCCGTCTCTACGCTCTGAGAAAATTCAGTATGTGTTTTTGATGAAAAATTTTCCTGTACGCAATCTTATGTATTATTTCCTGTATGAATAACTACAAAAACCATGAAAAACAGTTAACGCAATCATATGACTCAAAACAAACACACAAGACACATGAGACACACGACATTCCGAATTGTATTAATTTAAAATATTGGGTTGCCTCCCAAAAAGCGCTTGTTTTTGTTCGAGTTACGAGCCTGACTCTATGATTATTTGACGTGTATAAGGTGGGTCTTCCCTACACTTGAGGTTAAGTGTGGGTGATAGTATCAATACACATCATTTTTATAGATGTATGCCACGTGGGCTGAAGATGGTGTATAAATGGTCAAGGGTTTTACTACCTTCATCCTAAAACTACCCTAATCCTTTGGTTTGATGGATGGATTTAAAGTTAGAGGATAATTATGACAAACACTTGGGGTTATGTCATTCTTATGAAGATTGTGCTCTAACGATTCTTTATCCATTCCGGTTCCCATCATTTTTATCTCGACTTCATCTTCATCTTCGTACTCAAGCCTATTTTCCTCAAATGAATGAAGTAATGGCATTTTGAGGTTGGAATTTAAGTATTGGTGAGGGGTTCTATAGTTAGTGGGTTCAATCTTAGATATCATTGAGACCCTATGCACCACGGTAGGCTTGAGTGTTTCAGGGGTTACGGTAGGGGCGTGAGTAGGAAATCCAGTGATCTTTTCTATTTTTATGGAATGAGCTCGTTGTGCTTCTATTTTGACCTTTAGGGTTGCTATTAAACTATTCGCAAGACACATAAATGTGTCTGTTGTTTTTCTCATATCTTCCTCTAATTGCCTAATTTGATACTCTTGATCATCAATTAATTTCAGTATTCGTGCCTTTAATTCCTCCTGATAAGCCCTTTTGGGAAACGTGAATCCTACCTCATACTCCAATAGCACTTCATTCCTCATTAAAGATTCTACTCGACACTCCATACTTTCTAACTCCTGTTCTAAAGTGGCATCTATGTAATCGGAACTTTCTGGTTCGTTCTACTCTTCTTCTTCGTATTGGGCTAAATCCTTGATGGTTTTCCATGCTTCTTACAGCCTTAATTTTCTAAGTC
>BQNB010046878.1:0-43458 GCA_026074375.1 Tanacetum coccineum
CAACATGCTCGATCAAGTCAAAATTTATTTCTTAAAAAGACAAAACATTGTGTCTAAACACTTATTCTATTTTTGAAAAAAAATTTAATTTTTGCACATTTTTGCTATTTTTAATTTTTGCACGTTTTTGCTATTTTTGGTGGAAAAATAGGGTTACGCGAAGACAAGAAAAATGCAAAAAAGATCGAATCGAAAGATCCCCCCATACTAAAGCTACACATTGTCCTCAATGTGAGACTGTCACCCATACTAATTTCAAGGCATAATCCAAATATTAAGGGGTTTCTACGCAAATCTAAAGCCGTTTATTAATTATGCTTAATAGATAAACGTTAAATCAATAAGATATCGGATACCGGATTCCCAAATATAAGCATGCGAAGGATTGAAGATCGAGTGGACGATGGACAAAACCACGAGCACGAGAGTCTTCAAAATCCGGGGTAATCCTGGACATAAACCACAAAATACGAAACACGAGAAAGGAAGAGGCGAGCCTCCTCACATCATACTTATTAATTATTATTATACTAATATATTAAGGATAAGCATGGGTTGCCACCCATGAAGCGCTTATTTTTGTTAACCGAGTCTTGAGCCTGACTCGATCCCCCATACTTAAGCTGGTCAAGGGGGATAGAAATAGAGAAACAGGACATCCAAGAAAGGAATGTCTCCTCCAGAAATCATCATCGGGCTCTTAGAAAAATCAGAAGTTATTTTGCCCCGATGAGATAAGAGATTAGAAGAAAGAATACCAGGATTGAAAACTTTGTCTTCATTTTCGGATGAAAATGGAAGCAAAGTCTCAATCAATGGACAAAGATGATTACAGATAAATGAGATAGAAATATCTTGGATTGGACTTCAAAGAATATTCCCGGATCAAAAATCTTGTTTCTAGTTCCGAAAGGAAAAGAAACTTCAAGATCGGATCCGAGGGAATCATCGGAAGGAAAGATTATTTGAACCTTCCGGTGATCACCCGCGGTCTTAAGGTCATAATTGTAATGCTTTAAGGCCCAATAGGCCTTATGCTCGAGTTTGATAAGAAGATGACATGCCTTTTCGTACACCAATTTATATGGAGTACACCCTATAGGTGTCTTAAAGGCAGTACGGAAGGCCCACAAGGCGTCATCTAACTTATCGAACCACGAAGCACGGTGTTCGCCTATAATCCTTTCCAGAATGCGTTTCAAACCACGATTTGAAACCTCAACTTGCCCACTTGTTTGTGGGTGATACGCGGTGGAGAGACGGTGAGTAACTTTGTATTTAAGCATGACCTTTATGAACTGGTCATTGCAAAAATGGGTTCGGCGATCACTAATGATAGCACGAGGGGTCCCAAATCGGGCGAAGAGAGATTTTAAAAATTTACAAACAACTCGGGCGTCATTGGTGGGGAGCGCTTTCGTTTCAACCCATTTCGACAAGTAATCGACGGCCACGAGTATATATTTGTTCCCTCGAGAAGACGGAAATGGTCCTATAAAATCGATGCCTCATACGTCAAAGATTTCGCATACTTGAATTGCATTTTGAGGCATTTCAACCTTTTGCAAGATTTTTCCTTGACGTTGACATGAGTCACAAGACTTAACCATTTCGTGGGCATCGCGGTAAATTGTCGGCCAATAGAAATCGGAATCAAAGACTTTTTTAGCGGTGTAGTTGGCACCATGATGTCCCCTAGTGGGTCCATTATGGCAAGCCGTAAAGATATCAACGGCTTCTTGGCCGTAAACACATCATCTAATCACTTGATCCGCACCAATCCTAAATAAGTAGGGGTCATCCCAAAAATAATGCCTAACATCCTTAAAGAATTTTTTCTTTTGTTGGGACGACATCCCTTTCACAACAAAATTTCCCGCATGGTAATTTGCAATGTCAGCAAACCATGGGGTACTAGAATCACCATAAAAAGATATCATTCCAAGGGTCTCGAGAGGAAATGTTTCATTTATTTCCTTTTTCTCGAGATCACCTTGATGATGGTTCTCTAATCTAGACAAATGGTCGGCCGCGAGATTCTCCGCTCCTTTTTTATCACGAATAATGACATCGAATTCTTGGAGTAGGAGAATCCACCAGAGCAATCTTGGCTTAGTATCTTGCTTAGCAAGAAGATATTTGAGAGCCGAGTGGTCCGTATACACTATAGTCTTCGATAAGACTAAGTAAGGCCAAAATTTCTCGAAAGCATACACTGCAACTAATAATTCTTTCTCTGTCGTAGTGTAATGTGCTTGAGAATCTGTCATGGTCTTACTAGCATAGTGTATAGGCTGGAAATGTTTGGTCTTACGTTGCCCCAAGACTGCACCTACTGCGTAATCACTAACGTCACACATAATTTCAAATGGTAGGTCCTAATCGGGGGCAACTAAAATCGGGGCTTCGGTTAAATTTTTCTTAAGTATATTAAACGCTTCAATACATTCTTTCGAAAAAACAAACGGGGTTTCTTTTTCAAGAAAATGAGTCATCGGCCGGGCGATTTTAGAAAAATCTTGAATAAATCGACAATAGAACCCGATGTGACCTAAAAAAGTTCGAACACCTTTGACGGGAGTCGAATGAGGGAGTTTAGCTATAACATCAACTTTAGCTTTGTCGACCTCAATCCTGGACTTTGAAATCTTATGGCCTAGAACAATGCCTTCTTTTACCATAAAATGGCATTTCTCCCAATTTAGAACTAAATTTGTGTCTTTGCACCATTTAAGCATTTTTTTTTCTAAATGGGAGAGGCATGATGAAAAAGAATCCCCGAAGACCAAGAAATCGTCCATAAAGACCTCCATTGTTTCCTCGATCATGTCGTGGAAAATGGCCATCATGCACCTTTGGAACGTGCCCGGAGCATTACATAAACCAAGAGGCATACGTCGGTAGGCAAACGTCCCATAAGGGCAAGTGAAGGTGGTCTTATCTTGGTCTTTCGGGTCAATAGGTATTTGAAAATATTCGGAAAAACCATCTAGAAAACAATAGTATTCATTTCCCGCGAGTCTTTCGAGCATTTGGTCCATAAACGGCAATGGGAAATGGTCTTTACGAGTGGCGTCATTAAGCTTTTGATAATCAATACAAACATGCCATCCGGTAACTATTCTCATAGGAATCAACTCATTATCTTCATTTTCAACAACGGTCATACTACCCTTCTCAGGCACACAATGAACGGGACTCACCCACAAACTATCGGAGATAGGGTAAATCAATCCGACATCAAGGAGTTTGATAACTTCCTTTTTGATAACCTCATGAATTTTTGAATTTACCCTTCTTTGATGTTGAACCGCCGGTTTGAAGTCATCTTCCATTAAGATCTTGTGAGTACAAAACTAGTACCCTTTATGTCGAAGATTTTCCATGCGATGGCCCGTTTATGTGACTTAAGAACTTTTAAAAGGGCGGCTTTTTCTTTATCATTTAACTCTTTAGAAATTATGATGGGTAATTTATCGGTTCCTTCTAAAAACGCATATTCTAGGTGAGAAGGTAAATCCTTGAGCTCGAGCCCCAAAGGATCATCAATAGAAGATTTAATCGTTTTAAGTTCCTCAAAATGAAGTTCCTTCGAAGGGAGAGGAGATGATGGATCATCATTTAATAACTTCTCGAGTAGAAGAAGGTCTCCCTCCATCATTTAAAAACTTCAATAGAGTAGAAGAAGGTCTCCCTCCGGATCAAAGTCGGCATCATCAATTCCCGGTGGAATTAAATTATTTGCAAGACAAGCTTTGATTTCTTCCAAAATGAAGTCACCTCCCTCAAATGAGGGAAGAGGGAAAGACAGTAGAAATGATCGTATCAAAAAAACGGAGTGGTATTGCCACTCGTTAGAACTATCTAAAATCCAGCACTTCTTAGCATACTCCTCACATGAAACGACGGTATGACATCGAATCAAAATAACCGATTCAGCATCCATGTAGATTATCTCGATGTTGATCCAACTTTAAAGGTTATGGCTTCATCATCAACTCGGAGAGTTAATTCTTCACCATAAACATCAATCAAAGCACGTGCCGTCCTCAAAAAGGGTCTCCCAAGAATTAAGGGAACCCGAGGATCAACAACATAATCAACACTTAACGAAATTGGCAGGTTGGGAAAATAGAACTTTCCTACTTTTACTAAGACATCGTTTCGCAAAACCAGTATTGGACTGTATTATCCGGTATGCATGTTCAGAGAATTCATTCGATAGGAGTAATTCGACGTATGAGAGCTTTTTCCATATGAAAGAGGCATCAAGTTGAGCTTGCAACCGAAGATCGGCCAAGGCTAAGCTTTCAACTAACTCCGGAAAATCACATGGAATAAGAAACTTGCCGGGGTCTCCAAGTTTTTTGGGTAACTTTTTTAGGATAACCGACGAACAGTTCTCATTCACCGGTGTTTTAGCTAAGTCAAACAATTTTTCTTTGTTATAAAATACTTTTTAAACATTGAAGGTTCAAATTTGGGCCATAAATAGCAAAGAGCATACCTCGAAACAGACTCAAATGTAATTCCCTTAAAGATTTAAACAAATTTCGAAGCTTAAGATTATCATCTATTTCACGAGATCTCTATTTGTTTAGCTCTATTAAGGAAAAGGTGATCAACGTTTAGGCTTAGGAGCAACCAACGGGCTCATCAATGGAGCTTGAATTTGGACTATCCAGAGTTGGATGTTTTCAGTACTCGGTTGCCCAATCCTTTTCACCTCGGGTTCCCTTTCCACCACATGGGTAAGAGAGAGAAGATAGAGGTGGAATTGGGGGGTCCGTCATAAGAAATACCACTTTGGGTGGTGATTGCTTTCATCACCTCTCGGGTTAACAAAACGTGTTTGCAAGGAACTGATCCTTGAACCACGAAAAGAAGCCGGTATTCATTTGAAAAAAACTGCTCATCATGTTCTTAATATCATTCTTTAACTCATTCTTGAACGCATTGTTCTGTCTAGTCAACGTAGTATCCATCTCTTTCTTTAATTTTGTCCTCATATTGCTTAGTTGATTTTGCATTACTCTCATATTAACGTCATTTGCCTTCATGTAGCTCGAGAGATCGTTTGAAGGTCCAACTTGAGGCGGAGCTTGATAATTCTAGTTACCTTGATTGAAATTATTTCCTCGGTTTTGATTATAACCTTGATTTTGATTGAAACGTTTTGATTATTTTTGCACAGGGAGGAAAAACCAGTTGTCCATTTGATGCTATGCACGATAATTCTGGCACCTTGAGGATGATATCCTTGATTCTGATTATAGGTTGTTGCGGCTGTAGAAGCATTGAAAGTGTTGCCATCGGCGGCAAGACACTCATAGTAGGGATGCGGTCTCCCACAAGTCACACAACTTTCAGAAATTGCTTTAAACGTGTCTTCAAGGAGATTAGGTCTTAAACATTGAAAAAAAAACAAGCATAAGCATTAACGTGCAATCATAAAGAGCGGCCATCTCTGATGGACATGCCGTGGTAGAAGAAGAAGTATTAGCACTCACTTTGGAAACAACCGGTTTGTTTCGTGAAGTGCGAACTTTCGACTTATTTTCGATAATTGTCAAAGCATCTCGAGGAGTTTTAGTCAAAAGATACCACCGCGCGACATTAAATAATCTAGATCGGTTGTGGTTAAAAGCATTTTAAAACGTATCAAGATTTTATGCAATATTTGTAAAACTTGATGTCAAAATGAATTACGCACCCCCCGGCGGGACATTAAAGAATCTTGATCGGTTGTTGCTAAAGCATTTAAAACGACCCAGTTTTATGCAATTTATGTTAAAAACCGTGAGAGATCATTGCACGAAAGAGATTCCTTAAAACGGTCACATGCCTTAACTAAACGTTTCCTCAAACTTTTGTTGAAAATTTGTAATTTCATTTCGGAGATTTGTAGTTTTAGAAGGAGGAAATAATTAGTTAATAAACTTGGAAACAAGGTCTTCCCAAACAAGAAAAGAATGAGGGGGTTCTTTTTCGAGCCAAATCCGGGCTGCCCCTCGATAGAAAATGGAAAAAGCATAAGCTTAATCGACAAATTAGGCACTTCTTTATACTTAATCGTAGAAGTAATCTTGTTAAACCAACAAATATGAGCATGATGATCTTCTTTCTCAAATCCGTAAAATTGTTTTGAAGTTACAAGATTTAGAAGATCATGTTTAAGCTCAAAATTCTCCACAAGAATAGCAGGAATAACAATAGCATCTCCGTAACCCTCGGTGGGTGCTTGGAGTAATTCCGCCATAGTACGTTGATCGGCCATAGTAACTACGGGAGTCTCTTCAAGAGAAAATGGTCCGACTCTTTGCTTGGAACGTCTACGATTACGATGTTTCAGAGTCGTGGAAGATTCAACAATTAAGTTTGACGAAGAGCGGGTACGCATGCACTAAAATAAGAGAAATAAAAAGAAAAATATTTTTGTAACCGATAATCGAACAAGTGTACGGTAGCTCTCTAGAAAATGCATAAAGAAGTGGAGGAGTTGGTAAGTGCGAAGCATTTTAATAACCTTCTCCTTTCGAGTCGAAGATCGTAGGATTAACCCTCCTTATACCTCTCTTATAGTTTGTAATCTAAAGGTAAGCCGATTTCACAAATAACACAACAGTTTGTTGGGAATTATTCATTCCTGACTTAGTACCATTAGTGATAATATTTAGTACCGATAGTTATAGTTAGTACTGACAGTATAAAGTGTTAAGTACTGCTCAGATAGTTAGTACCGTTAGTAGAAGATAGTTAGTACCGTTTAAGAGATATGTATGAGATATTATAGGAAAAGATATGTATTATCTTTTACGCGTTTTGTAAGTCTGTTAGGGTTTATCCTTGGTCTATAAAAGGAACCCTACGGCATTAGAGAGACAAGAACAAGTTCAATATACATCTCATACAATCATATCTCATAGTTAGTAATCTGTAATCACTTTAACAGATTAATAGAAATCAAAGTTTAGTTTTTCATTGTTCTTCTTAATACTATTGTGTAGATTCCGCATATACAATAAGTATTCATAGTCAGTGTTTTCTCTATAGTCAATCTGTATTTATACAAGTTGGCTATCACCCTTAGCAGGCTGCAAAGATCTGTTCAGTTTGGGACTCACAAGTGGTATCAGAGCCTGTGAGAAACTCTGAGTAAGAAGAACAAAAACCAGTTATAAATCTCTATCTTACAAAACTAATCATGTCTGGTTCACAAGATGAAATTCCACCACCACCACCACCACCATCATCATCACAAACACCAACACAACAAACTCCTCACACTGTCTCAACCATCAAACTTCCTATTCTCAAGAAGGGAGAATACGATATATGGGCCATGAAAATAGAACATTATTTTATTATTGAGGCTAACAATCTCCCGCCGAAGTCTGAGTTCATTGGACACGTCCTTCGTGGACAATGAGATTGCATTGTCGTTGAGCGCTTGTGGTACTTGGTCTCCTGAATTCGTAGTAGGTTTGTTCCTACATGCTAAGTGATCTTGATCCTTGAGCCTTTGTCATTGTCTTTCGACTTCGTCTTATGTCTGAGATCTTAAATCTATCTTCTTGTCTTGATCATCTTTGCCACCTTGCGATCTTGGTGTCTTACCAACATGCCTCATACTTTGCATCATTCTGAAAAGCTTGCTAACAATCTCCCTATTATAGACCTTGAATATCTTTGAAGGAAGATCTTATATATAAACAGAGTTTGTGCGGAAGTCTTTCGTTAATTCTGAGCTGTTCGATGATTCTTGAATCATTGATGCTTATAGTATTCTTTAGTAGTTTTGAGCATGAGCATGTGTAATGAATCCGACTTCATTGAAATAGGCATCACCATCTCCTATCTATAATGTATCCTGAAATAAAACAGTTAGCAATAAAGCGTGTGGACGAATATGGCTTTGTCATTTGTCCGGATTTGGTTAGATTAACCTCCGGTTCTGTAGGACCGTGTTACAGTATAAATATTGTACATGTGATCAGGTAGATTCCACAAATATTCCTTGACAGGTTTCCACTCAAAGCGTATGGTCCTTCTAACACAGATGTATGTAAGATTTACCATGCTTGCTTGTTCTCATTACATGGAACTCTCCAAAGCAGACAACACTGGTAAGAGTGAAACAATAGTTTACTATCTTTCTGATTATGCGTCATTCATTTCTGAATAAGTTTGATTCACATTGAATCGCGACCATCGTTTCTTTCCAGTTTACACAAGTTTGATTATATAAATCTCGCAAGTCACCTACCAAAGCTTTTTTTCATGCTGGGCTCAAGCAGGATTTCATCTCATTATGAGTCCATTAAGGTAACACTCGGATGTTTCTGGCAGAATCACATGTAATCGTAGGACTCTTGTTACCAACTTGTGAACTAATGATGTTCAACAAAGTGTTTGTCATGGAAAGTGGTCCTAATGAGATTTTATTTATGGATTCGCTTACTCTAGACTCGCATTAGTGCGTTTCTGGTTTAAGTAATCGAGGCTTGGAGCAACTGCCACCTATTACAATAATTAACTACTCGTAGTTAGTAAGTCAATAAATCGGTGTATCTCCAAACAAATAACAAGTTTTCATTTTGAGAGAAGACCCGAAGGGCTGGGAAAGGTTTTGCATTTGCATCATTGGGTCCATGATGTCCGTCTTCAAGTAGCGCGCGAGATCAACATTGTGATACAGACACGCAGATGTATCGACCCGGGTTTCTCCGAAGTGTGTGAGAGGGCTTCATTCATTTTCACCCTTTATCCATACATATCCATTTTAATTCTTCAAAACCCCTTCCAATGCCTTACCAAACGTCATTACTAACACCTGGTTGTGATTTTCCATAGTTATCTCAAGTCTATGTCGCATCCTTCCTTATACAAATTCATCGCCAGATCATACACCTAAGGACTGCAACTTATAACTATGGATTGGCCTTGGGTAGATCCCCCGGTTCTTGTTTGGATCATAGGACAAATACCTAACCTTACCACCTTATGTCTTTAGAAGCTGTCGGAAATAAGATTTGTAGGTATGAAGATCGAACCATGAAAACCTCCTGAATAGCACTTTGAGTCTTTTAGATCACATTTTAATTACATTTCTCCCCTTATTTTAAATTCTAAGTCACTTAGTTTTTGAAATACTTTGGGATTAAAATTTGTCATGAAAAGGCCATGGGGAAAAATGTTGAAGCTTAGCATGAATTATTTTGAACTGTGTCCATCTTTCTCCCCTCAATTTTAACATATGTGTTGACACCAATAAAATGATACCCAAGTTGTGTAAAATGATATAAAATTGAGTGAACCTTAGTCATCTTATAACTATCAATTCCCCCCCCCTATTAGAATTGTCATTATGTATCTTGTTTGTTATTAAGAGACTTTTTTGGCGGAATGGTTTTGAATAGCATGAATGAATTGGTCGTGAGATGATTATCCAAACACATTAAACGTATGTTTTTCAAAAAAACTCCCCCTAGAAAGGATGAGCCTTGAACACACAATTTTTGAAAGAGATATATGAATCGTCATGAGGAATTCTTTGAAAAATTAAGTCAACATGTTTGAAAAACCATCAAGTAGCAGACTTCTCTTGCCGAACTCTAAGGGTAAGCCACATATGCTTACACTATCCTTTTTCTTGAGGCTTAAAACTTTGAATGTCGGTAATGAACAGCGCAATACCGAGAAACGTTGAATTCTCGTTGTTAGGATAATTTATCTTTGTAAAGATAAACTTTCCTATTATTTGAAAGTCCGGGATACGTACTGATAAGTTGCACATAAGCCATTAAAAAAATTAGAAATGACATGTTTTGAAAGCATTTGAAACTCCTGTTCGAACTTCATTTACATGCCCTGTCGATATTAATCAACATTCTAGAGACGTAATTTTACGATTCCAAGAGACATGTCCGATAACATATTTTTTGAAAACATTTTACTGATTTTTTGATTTGTATTTTCTTTTTGAAATTTTATATTTTTTGTATTATCTTTTTGAAATTTTATATTTTTGTATTTTCTTTTTGAAATTTTATATACAGTTGATGTTTGATGAGCATCAATCATATTCTTGTGTCCAGAGACCTCCAGTTCTGCTAGGTCACACATCTCATACCAATTTCGATCTGACGAGGATACCTGAAATCCTTTCTTCGGGAAGGCTTTAGTAACAGGATCCCAGCCAATTAGGTATTCCAGTTCGGACAAAGTACAATTTCAATTATACCGTTTTCAACCTGTTCCTTTATAAAGTGAACCGATTATGGAAAATCTTGGGTACGGGAGTGCTACACATGGAGTGTCATCGAGATTGCTATGCTGACAAGGAATCGCAATACAATTGTATTTTGTTGTCGTTGAAGCCCTAATCTTGAAGCTGTGTCCGCATCCACAATTACTTGAGACACAACTTGCAGTTAAACGCCATTATTCCAGCCACTTCTGAAGACATAGCAGTGTTAATTAAAAAAAAAAAAAAAGGTACAATCCTGCTTCCTTGACATCCAGCTGACAAAGTTATCATCTAGGAACTGTAATTCCTCCAGAAGTGCTTTTTCGATATCAAAGGCAACCGCATGAAATGGCATTGAAAAAGCTATTAGATCCAAAGGCCAGAACCCTTCGGAACCAGAGTCCCATGTGAATTTGAACCTCTTTAAGAATCGAAAGATCAGTTTAACCTCGTTTGAGGTAGTTTTTTAGCGGTCTGCTTGATATCTCGCATAATAACTACAGCTTGCACTATGTCTGGTCTACTAGATGTCAGATACATGAATTGACCCGATTTTTGCTACGATAGTCATTTGGTCACGGGTTTCACCACTCAAGTCTGATCAAATTAAGGTTTTCGTAGTCATTGGGTAAACCAATGTCTTTGTCCTTTATCCATACATGTTTTTTCAGAATCTAAAGTATAATTGGCCTGAAAAAATAGACCTCTTGGGGATTGTGGATCTGAATCCTATATAAAGAAATTTCATTTCCCAATTAAGGACATCTCAAATCTACCGGCATTAAATTTTTTCAAAACGGTGTTGAAATATTATGGGTTTTGTGGGAACCAAAAATAATGTCATCAACGTAAAATTGCACAAGTAGAATGATCCTCCCGTATTTATCGTGAATAAGTTCGGGTCAATGATACGCTTTAGAAAACCTTTGATATCAAGAATTTAGAGAGTTTCATCTACCAGGCCCCACGGAGCTTGTTTATAAATCCATATAGAGCTTTCCTTTAGACGGTAAAACTTGTCGGCTGATCATGATCAACAAATCCGTCCTGGTTGTGCAACATAAAACCTCCTCCATCAATGACCATTAGAATCCGTTTTTCACGTCTATCTGGTAGAATTGGAAAAGACAAGTGTGCAGCATATGCCGACAAAAGATCCCTGACAGCCTCAAGCAGAGCAACTGACAAATGTGAATCGGTCGAAAACAATACCCACATTCCTGAGCATAACCCTTTGCAACAAGTCGTGCTTTGTTGCGAATTATAGTTTGGTCTTCATCCTTTTTGTTTTTCCATAACCACTTTAGCTTGATGAAGTTTGTCATCCTTTTTGTTGCGAATTATAGTTTGGTCTTCATCCTTGCCAAAAGGTTTGTCAACGAGTTCCCAGACTTGTAGTCTGTCAAACTGATGAAGTTCTTCCTGCATTGCTTCAATCCATGCAGAATCAGTCATTGCCTCCTTAATGTTTTTTGGTTCAGCAGTGCTCACGGTCGATGCGAACATACACATTTCAGGATCGGTTGCCAGTTGTCATCTTGTTTGTACTGGCTTTGATGGATTTCCACGAATTTGAGTTAACGGGTGATCTTTTGTCCATCAGTATTCGGAATCTTGAGGTTGATTGAAGGTATGAATATTTGAAGTACCAATATTGTGTGAGGAAGACTCAGCAATTTCTTGTACCGGTGTACAAAAAGGATTGGTAAATTCTGCTTGATTATCGTTGTTTTCCTCAGCATGAACATTTATAGGAGTTGTCGGTTCTGATGTAGGTTGAATATGCTTTGAAGGTAGTGTGTCTTTTTGAATAGAATTGTCGGTGGGAGAAGAAGACTTGTTGACACGAGAAGTACCATCATTGAAAAATTCATCGTACAAAGGACCGAAAAGAAGATCTAACTCCTGTTGTGATGGAACTGTTGTATCTGCTGCAGGAGAAACATTTTGTAGTTCTGGTGCGGGGTCAGGGTTGTCATAATCTGACGCCTTTTGTCATTGGGGAACGAGGCCTGAAGTGTCATTAGCAACAGACAAGTCAATCCCGAGCCCGACCTAAGTAAAAGCCCACACGCCCCATGTAGTTGTGTAGGGTATATATACCATTTTCCACTATGGAAAATGATGTTGATTCTCATTTGTTATTTTTCACTTGTATGAATTAACCAACTCTTGTTTTTCTCTCTCTACATTTCTCTCTCTAACTTCTCTCTAAAATTCTTCATATCTTCTCATCTTTTTTTCTTGTTTCAATGGTGAAGTGAAGATTATTTTGGGTTCCGACAATTGGTAACAAGAGCTAACCGGGGGTGTATTGTATTCGTGTGTTGTTGTGTTTGTGGTTTCGTTGTGGCTTATTGAGCTTATTAACATTCGGCTTATTTTTAAAAGTTTTTTTTGTTTTATCTTCAAGTTTTGTTTTGGGCCTACTGTTTAGACATTTCACATCTTTTTTTTTGTTTTACTACTGTGTGTCCAACAGTAGGGGTCTTATTTTCACCTTATTTTCTTTCTTTCGATATCACGTTTTTTTTATTGTTATTTTTGTGATCCACAACGGTTCAAAGAAAAATAGAGATACAAGATCCACATATTCTAGCAATAAGGACGAGTATGTTTTGTTGGTTCGGTTAATGACAAAGAACTTATTTCCAAGCTTCATCACCGAACTAGTTCATTCATCAACCGATCTAACTCAGTTTTGGAGACCACCGAACTAGTTGATGACACATGAGCCGAACGAGGTAGAGCCGAACTAAAACAGCCGATCTAGTCAAGTTGCGAGACCACCGAACTAGTAATCTTTCAAAGAACCGAACGAGTGGAACCGAACGAGTGGAACCGATCTAGAACTTTTTCAACTCAACCGATCTAAACTCAAATCGAGTCAACTCGGTAATTACCGAGTTGACCCTGTGTAACTCAATGAGTCATGTACTAAAACAACAAACAAACAGACTCGATTCAACCATATCAACAACATCATCACAGCGTCATCAAAACCCATTCGTCTCAACTCAATACAACAAAATCCCACTTCAACTCCACCCCTTTTCAAGACTCGAAATTGAAAAAAAAGATCTCAGATTTTTTGTTCAACTTTTATTCCAAATCTTTTAATGATTTTTTTTAGTTGAACTTGATACCATCATTGATCTTTGAGAGGAGATCCTCTCATTTTATGTTCGAATTTAAAGAAACAAGTATAACAAATTTTTTATATCATTTCTTTGTTTCGATTACAACACAAAAACACACCTACCTGAGACCACTTTCAAATGATCTTGAAGCTCGTTCCTCTCGAAATGTACTAGTTCGTTGGTGTGTTACTGTATTTTACCTTATAGGACACCTAATGTCACTACTACACAAACTGCTTTTTCCTACGAGAAATAAAATGTGGGAAATGTCTCACGGTTTAGTGACATTTTACACACTAATTAGTTGACTAAATTTCCGTGAGAACTTTGTCGTAAATTTACTACGGGTTTGTGACATATCACTCACTAAGTTGTTGACCGAAATTTTTGTTTGTCGCTGAGAATTTCTAGCAAATTTATATTATTAGCGACTATGTCCCTACTTAAAATTTTTGTAGACGAATTTTTCCAAACCGTATTAGCTTCAAATTTCCCACATATTAGCTACGGTTAAAAATTCTTATGTGAAAAATGTTGTAGCTAAATTACCTACGGATTTCACACATATTACCAACTATTATAAGCTCGTGTGACGAGAAGAGAGTACTAAGTCATGTTGTGAAGAGAGAGCTAGTTGTCATTATATTTGTGTTGTGTTGTGAGTTCGCGAACCTCTTATATCGGTATCATTCATATACAGGATAAAGTTATGTTGGGCTAAGACGTGACTAGTTCGTGTAAGGGTTTTCCATCACAAGGATTATATTACTAGTTATGTTGAACTAAGACGCGAATTTATGTTTTTTGTATTACGTTACGAGCGCTCGCGCTGCGCTCGATCGTGAAAAGCACGGTTTTATAATAGCCTTCCCATAATATCGCTCTTTAAACTCTTATTACATGGTTCTTCTTTTAATCCCCGTTTTATTCACGGGTAAATAAAAGTCCAGTAGTATTAATATCATAATCATTTAATCTGGGAATAGAGGTGAGCACGTCCGAGGGACCAGACCGGACTGGGACCAAGATCCGTTTGGTCCAAAATGCCGGACTGTAGGACCAGACGATATGGTATGGCCCCCCCCTCCCCACCCCCCAAGAGTCTGGTACGGTAGTGCTTATACAAGGACATAATATCGGGGTTTTTTTTGGCCGGCACCACCACACGATCCGGATCCTGAGGACCACTAATTAACAAAAAGGCTTATGGACCGGGGATTAGCCGGACCGAAATACGTTCGATCCGGTTCGGTTGGTCCGGTTTTCCAGTCCGATCCGGTCCACGGTCCGTTTTGCTCACCCTAATGATAGAGAGAGAGAGAGAGAGTAGAGGTATTAGTACCTTAAAACATATGGGTTTTAATAATTTAACTTATTAGAACTTTATTTGAGGTTTGAGTTTAAATGTTTTAAAATTAGTGTTACATAACTATATAGATTCATTTTATAATTTTCCTAAAATTTGGTGTTTCCCTCGCATATATTCATTATACTTCCGCTCAAAATTTCCCCAAATTCAAAATACCATTTTCATTATCCCTCCCTTTGTTCTAGGCCACATACCTACACATATCACTTTAC
Organism: Tanacetum coccineum; assembly: GCA_026074375.1. NCBI lineage: Eukaryota > Viridiplantae > Streptophyta > Magnoliopsida > Asterales > Asteraceae > Tanacetum > Tanacetum coccineum. Next base: position 14,971 of record BQNB010046878.1, read on the forward strand.
CCTATCTCCAGATTTTCACATTTTTCTCTCGTATGTGCCGCCAACCACAAGCCATTGTCAGTTTTCATAGTACTCTCCTCCCATCAAGCCAAACGCATCTTCACTAACAACATACCCTCGCGATTCACCATTGGCACTCACGAATTTAAGTCCATTTAATCAGGTGCTTTAATGTGTTTTACCTTCTATTTGATCATCGATTTGAGGTGTTCATTGTTTAGTTTCGTGTTTGGTTGATTTTAGGAGTTAGGGTTCTTGTAAACATGAATCTATATGAACTTGGAACATGCTTTTTGCTGCAATTGATTTTCATTACAAGGTAGTTTCTTGGAAATATTTTAATCATTCAGTGTTTAAGTTTAAAGTATTTATATTTTGGTTAAGCAAATCTTGTTAAGCATTTTGTAGGAAAATCTTGATAGCATTTTTGGTTTGGAAAATCGTAATAGCTTGTTTGGTTAGGAAATCGTGATAGCTTGTTTGGTTAGAAAAATATTTATACACATTGAGGAAATCCAAATACCTCGTCAATGTATTTTTGAGAAGTTAGACAATCAACTTCTTGTTAGCCTTTGGAGTAGTTAATCATCAATTGTTTCTTAATGTTTGTTTTTAGTTTCTTGTTTGTTATGGGATACTAAGGAAATTTCTAAGTGCGGAAAGCAAAATCACATAACATTTCATTTGTACCAAGTTAGGAGAAAAAGTGATAAAGTATTCAACATATTAGCTTACTGGTGTATGCCTCCTAAAAAAAAACATTTTTAGGACTATAATATCATGAATTGTTCATGAAACCATACTAAAATAACTGATGAAATAGAGTTTCAGAAGTCATCTATGGGATGTAACTTTTGCCACCGGAGCTCTGCTGGCTACTGATCTTACCAGCGAGATTGGCACTACACTGAAGAAAGCACATGATTTCCTCAGAGCCTCACGGGTCCCCGCGGTGACGAAGCTAGGATTTGGTTTTCGGGTGGGCCAAAACAAATAAAAATGAACTGCTGAAAAATGGTATGATGAATTTGTTTGCCCAATGGACGATCAAACTTCTGTAACTTTATTTTTTCAATTAACGCCATAAACTAGTACATATTCTCTTGGATGAGGCTGTTTTTATACATTAAGTGGGTTAAATATATTATTTTGGGTGGCTAAAACAACTTAGTTTTGAAAATACATTACAAAATATACATACTATACTTGTAGTTAATTTATATCTTGGGTTGGCCATGGCCCATCCAAGCGCCATAGGTGTGAGCTTCCGTCCTGTGATTTAATTATTTGATGTGTGTCTTGAATTACTGAATTTCTACTAATTATAGGACTCATTCTTGATTATTTGAATCTAACGTAGGTTAAGGACAATCTGTTTGGTGACTTCAAAAGTATCCATCGCCATATTTTTAAAGGATCTTGGACATTTTCAGATCAAGACCATGGATTTCAAGTTACAGATAGCACTTCTAAAGGATAGAAGGTAAATGTTAGATGCTTTATGCAATCAATATGAATGTCTTAAAGAGTTATAATGATTCTAGATTGTCAAATTCTGATTCACTTAGTTATAAACGGGTGCACTAAAAACTGATAATTTAATGTCTATTGTACGAAACTTCTTATGTTTATGGCAGTCAAGAAAAACAGTGAAGATGTGTAAGGAAAAGATAATTATTCATGTAGGCAGCAATTGATTAACAAAATTGACTGATGTGTTTATTATAGAAGCACACATATGATATATTTGATTATCAGTTGTTACAAAACATTGTATAGTTTCTGTATGTTGTAGTCTAAGTTAATGTTTGTGATTGTCGTAGTAGATAATCGGAACTTTTCCGCTTTGATGATCAGTTAACAAGACGTACTACCACTTTTAGTCTATTTACACAATTAGTTAGCAAACTCCAGCTTTGCAAGTTTGACAAAAAGTGTAAATTCGACTACTGCATACTAGTCTTTTTTTCACCACTATTAAGTCTGGTCCTAAAATTAGCATTTTAAACCACTATAAGTCTATTACACTATTACTTTTAATGAGATAAATTGAGACTGCAACTTTTTTTCTGTAGCAAGTTAGCAACTACAACAAATGTGTTGCTGCAACTTTGTTTTCATATTGGGCTGTGGTTAGGTTTTAATATCTTATGTTTGTGGGTTGTATAATTGTAGGTGGTACGTAAGGATGATGCGTGAAGTTGATAACACGTTTGATCTGATTATGACTTTAGTTTTTATTTTCAATTTCCATGTAATAAAATTTGAAAGACTATTTTGGATGATGTTAACCTTAACCGGGTTAAAACTTTCGTTATGTATATGAAACTTCTTATTGCTTTTACGTGTTACGGCTTTGACTAATTATTCTCTTATATGTTGTGTTTTATATAGTGTTCAATTAGAATTGTTCGTATGACTTACGGTAGCTTCATGAAAGTGTATCGAAAATAACATTTTGTAAAAATAGAAAGATTTTTATAATGTATGTATGATTCCTTAGGACACTTCAATTTGCGTCCAACATTGCATATGTTGTATTAGGTCCTTTTTTCTTTGCACATAAAATAAGAGTTAATGCGACACACAATTTCGTCTTAAAAAAGCACTTTTTAGGACGCATGTACGCGTCTCGATACGTGATAGAAGGTTAGCATATCTTAAAACACTTTAAGGTGTCCTATTAACTTATCTACTAGGACACAAATTGCATCGTAAAAAATGCTTTATGGGACTATTTTTTTGTTTCATAATATTGGCGCTTATTAGGATGTTTATAAGTGTCATAATAAATTTTACACTTAATACAACGCTCACCGAACTAGTTCATTCATCAACCGATCTAACTCAGTTTTGGAGACCACCGAACTAGTTGATGACACATGAGCCGAACGAGGTAGAGCCGAACTAAAACAGCCGATCTAGTCAAGTTGCGAGACCAGCGAACTAGTAATCTTTCAAAGAACCGAACGAGTGGAACCGATCTAGTTCAAGACATGACAACCGAATGAGTTAAATTGACAACCAACCGAACGAGTTTTTTTTAAGTTGAACCGATCTAGAACTTTTTCAACTCAACCGATCTAAACTCAAACCGAGTCAACTCGGTAATTACCGAGTTGACCCGGTGTAACTCAATGAGTCATGTACCAAAACAACAAACAGACTCGATTCAACCATATCAACAACATCATCACATCGTCATCAAAACCCATTCGTCTCAACTCAATACAACAAAATCCCACTTCAACTCCACCCCTTTTCAAGACTCGAAATTGAAAAAAAAGATCTTAGATTTTTGTTCAACTTTTATTCCAAATCTTTTAATGATTTTTTTTAGTTGAACTTGATACCATCATTGATCTTTGAGAGGAGATCCTCTCATTTTATGTTCGAATTTAAAGAAACAAGTATAACAAATTTTTTATATCATTTCTTTGTTTCTATTACAACACAATAACACACCTACCTGAGACCACTTTCAAATGATCTTGAAGTTCGTTCCTCTCGAAATGGAAGCACTCGAAATTATAGATTAATAAGGGTGCTTGTTATTTTTGTATCTGGGTTGTAAAAGTATGAATACTTTGGATGTGGTATGAAGTTTTGATTACTTTTCGAAGATTGGAATTGATCCGTTATTTTTTAGGAGAAACTTCGGTGGTGGCTGTTGAAATGGGTTGTGCTAATATGAGAAATATTAAGGAAGTGGGGTTTTTATCTGCTCTAATTTCTAGGGTTATACTCTTGGGCCCTTATCTGAACCAGATGGGCCGGTATGGATTTAGCTATTGCAATTATGGGCTGCCGAGTATAATCAGTTGGTGGACTGGAGTCTTGGACGAGTGTGTATGAACTAGGTCTGGTATAAATGTTGGTATTTGGCTGGACGAGTGTTGATATTGGGCTCGAAAATAATTATAGCCTATCCATTTATGAGCCCGTGTTATTGGATTGAGCCGAGATTAATGCGATCACGACAAGTTTGACTAGACAAATGTGGATACGTTAACGACAATTAAAAAGTATCATTTGTCTAGTTTAACGACATTCTTGAACAACAACACAACAAACACGATACATAACACTAAAAACGATCCGAATAAGATTCACTACAACGTAACAACGGCTAAATATTCGGATTACGATGACAAGTGATCACGGAGTCAATTTGGTATCCCTTATTTAAGATTGAAGTTGGATTTTACTAAGGCGTCTACTTATTTCATCATCGAGACGTCTTTCTATTTGCTACCCCTTTTTCTTCAAACCTAATCTATCGATTGATGACTTGCTTGAACGTACAACGGTTATGATTGATGACTTGCTTGAACGTACAACGGTTATGATTGAGACTTGCATTATCTAGTTACCAGCAGTCAGGGGTGGTTGGTTGCAGACCTGGTTAACTATCACTTAAAGGAGTTACATTGTAGTACTCAGTGTCACACGCAGAAGACGATGTACTTTTCTGGTTGGGTATAGAGTCTTATAAGATGTAATCTTGCACCGTTCTTCAATCACAACAGTCAAGCTGAAGTAAACAAATTTGGGGGATTTTACTTCATTTTCAAGTTGTATATCGGGTTTACTTCACCAAGTGATCACAACAATAGCCGACAGAATACGAGGTTGGTAAGTTAGCCAGAGAGTTTGTAATCAGCAATTCTCACAAGATATTATTGTGTTATTCCAAGACAATGGTACTTCACAGTCTAAGCAATATTCTCAAAGTTCTTCAATGACCTTCATATACAAGACCTTGATTATACCAAGTTTTATTGATTCTTGCTTCATCTCCTACTACAGTTTCTGAAGTCAAGAGCGCAATGCTTCATTTGATTTTCAAGATTTGTGCTAAAGACAAGAACTTCTCGAGTATATGGACGTACAGGACAATGATGCTTCTGAGTGTTTGCAACCATCATGGGGGAAAATATGTACATCCGGGACTTAGTTGACTTTAATGTTACCATCTCAACTTCCAGGGGGAAGTAGTGTAGACTACTTTACTTAGTATGGTCCATGAAGTATTCTGCATACGTGAGAAGAATTAATGTTGATTTCTCGCATGTACCCCCGAACGAATATTCACCAAGACCCAATGATAAGTAGCAGCAGTACTTGGTGTGGTTTTACTTCTACAAAATTCTGTTGTGTACTTCAATGAAAAATAGAAGATTGTTCAAGCTACATCAACATTTTAGAATCTGCTCAAGATAGGGATGTTAGTTTGGGGGGAAGCTAAGAAGAAAGTTTTTCAAGACCTACTGCATGAATTAGGGGGAAGTTAATCTAGTTCATGCATACTACAATGGTTCCAGACAGTTCATGCATACTACAATAGTTCCTGTTCAAGTAAAGACAATGAAGCTGGAGTACAAGTTTCAAGACAAGGAGGACTCAGAAGACATGAATTAGAAAGCCTAAGTGCCAAGATAGCAAGGCATAGGTATAAATAGAACCCTCTCCACACAAGGAGAGGGTGTTGGTTACATTTCTATCTGTTAGCCTTAAAATATGGTGACATATCGGAATTACATTAGTTTTCATTAGGGAAGAACTACAAGGACTAGAATTGTTAAGTTAGTATAGTGTCCCTTGTCTTGACCTATATATACCCCCTCCATACTTCCATGGAGGGGTGAGGATTCATTATTGTAAAAAGAGTGTGTGTTCTTGTTTCTCTCTCTAGACACACACCTCTTCCCATCTTTTTCCTTTCTCTCTAATAATATGGCTAAACATTTGTTCAATCCTTCCCGACCTCCGGATCATTTTATGTTAGCTAGTGATTTCTTATTATAACAGAGATATATGAATATAATAGTACCTAACTTTCATGCTTTTAACTAACTAGATTTTTTTCCTTTCAACCGGGCTGTCTTAGAAGGCGTGCAACAAATGCAACGCATCGGGTCCCATGATTAGTAAGGGCAGGTTAATTCTAGATATGCTCTATATATTGTATATAGGTAAACCCATTTTTATTTAGATCAAAGCTAACATTCGGATGAGAGAATCAAAAAAGGGTCCGACACATAAAATTAACATGAATTAAATGAAAAAAACAATTATTTTCAGTTGAGTGTAGAACGCTGAGAATGCGACTCAATAGTGTAAGGGAAGAGGCAAAGTATAAATCAAATATTCAATTCCCAAAATCATTCGACTATTTAGAAAAAAATAAAAAAAAAATCATTGATTATTCAAAAATTGCTTTTGTGTATGCATCTTCTCGAAGAAGTCATACAAAATCATTTGGGTAAAAGGAAACAAAATTGGTTATCTTAATTGAAAACTGAGAGTTCAGGACTTGAGAAAGACCAAATCAGAGGCTTCAAAGTTTAGGACTTTTGCGATCCAAGACAACAAGACTTGATCAATTGAAAGTCGTTGGTTGCGAAGGCAAACTTGATCGATCATGGATTTTATTTTACTGCTGATGAATCAATGAACAACGATCGAAAGAAATAATTCAGATATACAAGGCAAATTTGAGACTTATAATCCTTCTAGCTTCATAAACATGTGTGCATTTTTCTTTAGTCTTTGTTCCTTGATTCTTACTTAATTGTTATTAATTGTGTAAATTTTAATTCCTCACATTATGTTTGTTTTGTTTTGGTTAATTGATTATTTAGTAACTTATTGGTATTTGCATATTAGTTTGTTTAGTAATTCAGTAATTTACTTAATACAATTGGTTATTTGGCATATGCATACTAATTTCTTAATTTATTGCTCAGTATTTTATATATTTTAGCTTGTTTTTTATATATTCTAGTATTTTAGGGGTCCTTTTTTCAATTTTACCCCGGGCTCTGAATATGTCTAAGACGGCCATGCCTTTCAAATATAAGTTTTTAAAAGTCTGTTTTTGAACTGTTACCTTCTTTATATACCCACATTTTGAAAAATGTATTGCCATGTACCATATGTGTATAGATTATATGTGTCGCACAAGATTGACCATTTTATATAGACGTGCTAGCAAGACTAATATCACCAAGTTTATGTATATACTAAATCTTTCTTCCAGCCATCCATGTATTATTATCTTTAATAGTTTACAAGCTTCGAAGCAATGCCGCGATGGAACATAATTAGCATATTCCAATTATGAACCAATTATATAAATAGACTAAGACCCATTAAGATTTTCTATTAGGGTTTTTATTATATTATTGTATTCTATAAATAGTTGTCAATGTAATTCATAATATTACGAGGTTTTCATTATTTTACATAACTCATAAATTTTCTTAGCTCGATCGCAACCGTAAGTATGATAAAATGAAAGGGTTGGTGATACTCTAATAAGTCAGCACGTTTTATACACCAAGAATGTGGATATCAGGATATGTATATTAGCGTGGTCCCTCTAAATATTCGACCACATCCACAGCATGACAAAACAATTAAAAACTTTCACGTGAAACTGAAGTGTACCTTTCGATCAAGCTACATAGAAATAGGACGCATGTTGTAGTAAGTGAGGGTTCAAACGAGAACTGTTTTTCGTACGAGAATTGCGAGAACCAATATTGACCCTTTATCAAAATAAATCAATGGCTAATAATTTTGGCGGCTCATTAATGACTAATGATTGGCTCATTAATGAGTTATTACACTACTAGAAAAAAGGCTTTTTCCGACGAATAAAATCCGTCGGAAAATTCCGACGAAATTCCGAGGATTTAGCGGCTAATGATATACCGTCAGATTTCTGACAGATTTCCGACAAATAGTGAACCATAGGAAATTCGTTGGAAAACATTATACATTTCTAACGGATTTCTGACAAAATTCCGAGTGTGGAGGAGCTCGCTATTTAATGACGGATTTCCGACGAATTGCCGATGGATTTCCGACTAATTGTGATCCGTAGGAAATTCGTCGGAAAATTCCGATGGATATCCGACGAAATTCCGAGGATTGAGTGACTAATGATATACCGACAGACTTTTGACAGATTTTCGACGAATAGTGATCCGTAGGAAATTCGTAGGAAAACATTAAATATTTCTGACGGATTTCTAACAAAATTCCGAGGGTGGAGGAGCTAGCTATTTAATGACGGATTTCCGACGGATTTTCGGCTAATTGTGATCCGTAGGAAATTCGTCGGTAAATTCTGACGGATTTCCGACAAAATTCCAAGGATTGAGTGACTAATGATATACCGACATATTTCCAACAGATTTTTGACGGATTTCTGGCGAATAGTAATCCATATGAAATTCGTTGGAAAATATTAAATATTGCTGACGAATTTTTGACTAAATTCCGAGAGTGGAGTAGTTTTCTATTTAATGACAGATTTTCGACTAACTATGAGCCAGTTAAGTTCATAAATTATATTGTTTACAATTACTAACTTAATTTTACTCACGTCTTTATTCATAATGGTTCATGTCTTAATTAGTTGCTAAATAATCAGATAATTCATAATACTTTATAACTTTCTCATTCAAACCTTAAAGTTGGGGTATAAATGTCAAAATTTGAAATTCTTAATTTGAAATATATAAGTAATGACAAAAGGATTATTTGGTAACTGAAAAACTAAAATGAAAAAAATAAGTTAACCGATTATAGGTTAACCAGTTTTTGCGATTTAGGTTTATATTTAAGAAAATTAATATTGGTTAACCGAATCTTCGGTTAATCATTCATGAACACCCCTAATCTCAATTGGGTAAGATTGCGATGATCAAGTGTAAATGTGATTGATGTTGGTTGACAAGTGTGATAGCTATGATCGACATCTTTAACCAATTTCATTCAAGTATGATAATGATTGACCTTGAGTTACTACATTAGACTATAATTGACCTATATCAACAAACTCTGGTTGTGAATGACCAAATGTAATTGTGATTAATAATAGATAGACGCGTAACCATTTTTCATGACTACCATACACGACCACGTATGACTATGCGTAACTTACTTTGATTATGACTGGTCATGATTATGAATGAGTATATTAATTGTGACTAAACATATTCACTCTTTCTGAACATGGTATATGCTATCATTGGCCTTGCCTATTCAACCAATTGTGACCGTAAATAACTTAGTATGATTATGAATACCATGTTTTATTATGATTAACCGAGTTTCATTTCAATTGACCTTGAATTGTCATTTCTGATCATTTTGGACTATGAATTCTGATTCCAACAAACCATGATAACAACTGACCAGATTTTGAACGTGTGTGACCACATACGACCATGTTAACTGAGATTAATCATGTTTAACATAATTGGCCTTTTTATACCAAGTATTTTTCAAGTATTAACTTTAAAATATTGTATTTGTTCACCATAATATACAAATATCATATTTACTCCTTCCAATATTTCAAAATGTTATATATAACCAAATTCTTAATTTATCATTTTATAATATTTTATAATCATTTCAATTATTTTAAGAGTTAATTACAAATTTGGTCCGTGTGGTTTGCGTTAAGTTTCACATTTGGTCCCTGTGGTTTAAAAATTACAAGATTGGTCCTCATGGTATGAGTTTTGTTTCAATCTCAGTCCCTAATACATGTAAAAAGACAAGGATACCCTTACATCTTTTTTTATTAATTTTCTTAATATCCTAAATAATAATTACATTAAAAAAATAAAAAAATAGATTAAATAACCACAACCCTCCCCATTCGCTATCTCGCTGCAGAGTTATTGCCTTCAACTTCTCCACGATCGCCATGAACCACCACCATGTTAGGTGTCATCTACCACCACCAACCACCGCCAACCAGTTCCACCACCAACCACCGCCAACCAGAAAAAAAACACACACACAGGCAATTGAAAACCCGTGAACCAAAACTCGGAATCAAGAACAAAAATCGGAACGAAGAACCACTCATTAACCAAAATCGGAATAAAAAACCACCTCCACCTAGAACCACCTCCAACCAACACCACCGCCTCATCACAATCCACCACTGCTCATAAGGCCCCCAGCACCCACCAAAAAATCAGAATCAAAATCGGAACCAAGAACCATTCATCAAAATCGGAACCCAAACCCCACTATAACCCTAAATCATTTCCAAATTGACATTCATCAAGAACCTAAGAACAAAAAACTAAACCCTATAAATAAAATAGAAGAAAAAGAACCGGCGATTGAGGAGAATCAACAGCGGTTGTGGCGGTGTGCTTGACAAGCAGCGGCGGTGGGGGTTTGTAATGGCGGTGGAGGTTTTCCAGTGGCAGTCTAGAACGAAGAGGGGAGATGATGGTGGTGGACAGCGAAGGTGGCTGTGGACGGCTATGTTGGCCGTGATGGCGGTGATAGGTATAGTGCAGAGACATGAGTGGATGTGGGGGAGTGATGTCTTGCAGGTGATGTTGTTCGATGATTGTAGAAGATGGCGATGGCGATGGTAATAGAGTTGCTGTTTGTGTCGGCGGAGATGATGACGGTGGGCGGCGACGGTGGCTGTGGACGGCGATGTAGGCTGTGATGGCGGTGATAGGTATAGTGCAGAGAGAGGGGGAGAAGGATTGAATCTGGAAGCGTGGGTGGGAATGGAGGGTTGGTATTAAATAATAATAATAATAATAATAATAATAATAATAATAATAATAATAATAATAATAATAATAATAATAATATATTAACAGTGATGATAAGAATTTATTAATAATAAAAAATAAATAATAGGAGGGGGGGTAAAAGAGTCATTTAAGTGCCTTAGAGACTGAGATTGAAACATAACTCATACCATGAGGATCAATCTTGTAATTTTTAAACCACAGGGACCAAATGTGAAACTTTAAGTAAACCACAAGGACCAAATGTGTAATTAACTCTTATTTTAAATTATAACTAATAACGAATTGACTTTTTTTGAACAAATAAAGAATTGACTTTATTGCCTCTAATTGTAACAATAATTGTTAGGATAGAACATGCCATAACTAGAAAATAAACAAGAGAAGGATTTAACGTGGTTCGGTTTATATTTCTAATTCTTGGAATTTTTTTTGGAATCCGGCCGCGAGGTTTGAATATTAGGTATATGTAAACTAAACTTGTGTCGATCACCGGAGCCGCTGCCTTCTCCGCACACCAGTCACGCCACCACTGCTTCACCTTAAACCACTCACGCCGCCTCTGCCCGGCGTCGCACACCCAAAAAGGTATGTAAACTAAACTTGGCTTCGCAGGTGCGTCTCTTACAATCATTATGTATGTTTGAAGCTACGTGCATAGGGGTCTTGTTATTTTGGTTCGCCGCTGCCTCCCTTATTGTATGCTTTTTGGTAGAGAGACAAGTGGATCTTTTTATTTTAGTTCTCGCATTTATATTTTAATATGTGTTTCTAGTAAAAATCATCTGTTAACTAAAAACTGATAAGTTAATGTCTTCACAGAGTTTAATTTGTTTAGTTAAGTTGAAGAACGGAGATTATTGATAACTTAACTTGATGTATTTGGTACTTTACATTACAACTTCTTTATACACTTTTTAGAAGGAAAAAAACCATAGATGTGCTCATCCTTAGAAGAAATAAGCAGTGCACGAGATCCCACAAAAAAATGGATGACAAATGGGTTGAAATGGCTTCATAACCTCAAATAGAATGTCACTCACATAGATGAAAACTCACCAGAAGGAAATAACACTCAGTAATCTCCAAAAACCTGCAGTGTTAAAAGAGAGAACCCGAAAATAAACCTGTTTTGGGATCAACACAAACCTGTTTCAGGATCAACCCAAGCCTGTTTCGCGTTGGTTTAACTGTTCAAAACAGTCAATATAATAATCTCAAACCATTTACATGTAACCTAATGTTATAGATTTGCAAATGCAGTTAAGTGAGATTACGCAGCCCGTATGTTGATTAAACTTATAACACATTATATTAGTAGTTGAACCATGTTATTATCTGCGTCTTCTATCCTCATAGAGGGTTTATTCTTTCGTATCAAATAGACAAGACATACAATATTTATCAGATTTTCGGATAATATTTAAATAAGAATATTGAAATATTCAATGTAATATTGGAATTATTATTATGAAGTTTGAGTTCGTAATTATGAATTTAAATGCGTTTGAAATTTATTTAAAGATATTATTTATTACCCGAAATAATTTAGGAGGCTTCGTTATTTAAGAAAATAATAACTTTGGGAGCAAGTTTTAAATTACTAAAGGAGAGGGGGCTAACATGGACAATCCAAAGTTGGATTTGGTTGGTGAAGATTAGAGTGTAAAACACTCTAAGGGGCACACCTTATCCCAAGAAGAAGAAGAAGAAAAAGAAAGCAGAGAAAAGAGTGTGGATTGTGGTCGTTCAAAGCAAGGGAAGAAAAGAAGAAGAGAGGCTGTGATCTTTGAAGCTTTGAACATAGTAACCAACAAGTAAGTAATTCCTTCAAACCTATGCAAGATATTGTTGAATAATCTTTGATTTGTTAGGGTTTTCTTGGTTATGAAGAACTCACAAAAGCCTATCCTGCTATGAACATCTTAGGCATGTAAATGTTGTTAGAACTTAAGATTAATGGTTAGATTTTGTTAGGGAGCATGAAACTTAGGCATAGAAACTAAAATCATGAATTTGGGAAGAAGCATGTTACTGGGTTTGTTGGGAAGAACTTTGGGTTCGATCGAGAGAGAGAGAGGAGGAGCTCGCTGCCTGGCTCGCTTCCCTTGTTGCTCGCTCCTTTGCCCCTCGCGACTTGCCTGCTCGCCACTCCCCTTACCCATGCTCGATGCCTTCATCTTGCTTGCCACCCTCGCTAGTTGCCTGGCATGTTGACACTCGCTGGTGACCCCCCTGGCTAGTGCCCAGGCTCGCTACTGGACTCCTTGCTACTCGCTACTACTTCCCTTGGCTCGTTTGCCTTTTTGACTCACTGGTTGCTCGCTAGTTTCCACCTCCCACTAGCTAGTGCTAGTAGCTCGCTAGTTGACCCTCTTAAGGAAAGGCATTGGATTCCAGACTCGGCGGGAAACTTACGCCTGGTAGCGCATCAGACCTATCAAATCCTTCGCACATTTTCCGAGGTCAATTGGGATGCCAGATTGCATTTTGGGAATATCCCAAGAGCCGAGACCCAGGGCGAACCCCCAAATAAACACAAAACCTGGCAAAAAAGCAAAGTCAATGCCGACAAGGATCCCGGTCTATGCCGCCCTTGCGAGATATGCAATGTCATAAACATCATAATCTTTTAACATATATCTAATAACGCTTTGGTAGTGTTTGTGTTTTTGTCAGTTTTTAATTTTGGTTTAATCATATTACGTGTTATGTGCAGATGGAGAGCTCCGCTACTAAGAGTAACCCGTCGCGTATCGCCATATCTTCTTCTTGACACATACTGTCAACGGCGTAATTCTTGAAACCCTGAGGACAAAAGATTTTTCTATTTGTAAGTTTTGTTAATACAAAACAACGGGCACTTTAAAGATTTGGTCATAAATAATAAAGTAACCCGCCCGACTAAATAATTAACTATCTTGGTGTATATGTGATTACATAGGAGGAGATACTGAGTCTAACAGGGTCTAGGGCTCCAACACCGAGACGGGTGTGCCCCGAACACTGAGGATGAGATAATGGCCATCATTCCGGGGGCACAAGCAGCGGGGGCCACATTCGCTTGTTTGCTAGGGTTTTTTGGCCAGGACAATGGCAAAGGTCATTCCACCCCCGCCTCCATGCACGCACTCCTCTGATGTCGTTAAGCTCAAAAAGAGAGAGAAGGTGCTAACGCGTCACGTGAACATGTTCATGAAGTTATTTAGGAGTGACGAAAAGTTTTCCCAAATGCTTACTCAACATGAGTCACAGCCTGAGATAGGTGGTGGCAGCGGGAGTGGCGGGCGCGGGGATGATGAGCAGGAAGATGATGAGGACGATGGCGAGGACGGAGAGGATGAGGACGATAGTTAGGAGATGTCGGGTAAGTATATATATGCTATTTTGTGTCTTAAGTACGTGTGTTTTGAAACTTGTTATCTTGGCGTCCCTTATGTGAATATTTGTTTCCCCGTACATTTAGAACTTATTATCTTGGTGAATATTGACTTGTATCTTGCGGATAATGCAAGTTTTGTGACTTCGTCACCCGTTTGTTAGGCTATTGTGTTTATTCGGATTTTGGACGTATTTAGCTTTATTATATCAATTGCGTTGATCGTATTGTGTTTTGGATACAAGTTGTAATGCATTTTGGTAGATTATATATTGGTTTACACAGGTTTGAGTATTGGTAGATTTTTTTTTCAAAAAAAATCTGGAAATAGCCTGCTGTGCAGGCAGTACAAAAAAAAATTGCAGACTTATCCCGGGCGACATGTCGCCCGGGATAAGTTTAGCAAAAGCCAAGGAAAGTTTGGAAAAAAATATTAAAAATCTATCCCGGGCGACATGTCGCCCGGGAAAGTGGGGGAAAAAATATTAAAAAACTATAACGGGCCGCCCGGGAAAGCTACAACTAAACGACAAAAAATATTGCCACGTTGACTAGTCAATTTATTTCAATGTTTTCCCGGGCGACATGTCGCCCGGGATTCTACGTAATTAAGTAATTAATCAAGCTTCAATATTAATTACTCATTTTATAAAATTAGTATCCCGGGCGACATGTCGCCCGGGAAAACCTTCCACCGTGGCAAATATTTGTTTGACTGAAACTGTGTGGGCCCCACGATGTCGCTCGGGTAAGTAGCCCGGGAACGTATCCCCTTCGAGCTTTTCCGCTCGATCTATCCCGGGCGACTTGTCGCCCGGGAAACCTATCCCCAGCGACAAGTCGCCCGGGATACCCCGGATTTGTCGCTCGGGAATATGGCAAATGTTGTAGTGTATGGACATTCCAAAGTTGGATTTGGTTGGTGAAGATTAGAGTGTAAAACACTCTAAGGGGCACAGCTTATCCCAAGAAGAAGAAGAAGAAAAAGAAAGCAGAGAAAAGAGTGTGGGTTGTGGTCGTTCCAAGCAAAGGGAAGAAAAGAAGAAGAGAGCGTCTGATCATTGGAGCTTTGAACAAAATAACTAACAAGTAAGTAATTCCTTCCAACCAATGCAAGTTATTGTTGAACAATCTTTTATTTGTTAGGGTTTTCTTGGTTATGAAGAACTCACAAAAACCTAGCCTGCTATGAACATCTTAGGTATGTAAATGTTGTTAGAACTTAAGATTAATGGTTAGATTTTGTTAGGGAGCATGAAACTTAGGCATAGAAACTAAAATCATGAATTTGGGAAGAAGCATGTTACTGGGTTTGTTGGGAAGAACTTTGGGTTCGAGAGAGAGAGAGAGAGGAGGAGCTCGCTGCCTGGCTCGCTTCCCTTGTTGCTCGCTCCCTTGCCCCTCGTGACTTGCCTGCTCGCCACTTCCCCCCTCGCTACCCATGCTCGTTGCATTCCTCTTACTTGCCACCCTCGCTAGTTGCCTGGCATGTTGACACTCGCTGGTGACCCCCCCTCGCCAGTGCCCAGGCTTGCTACTCGCTACTGCTTCCCTTGGCTCGCTTTCCTTTTTGACTCGCTGGTTGCTCGCTAGTTTCCACCTCCCACTCGCTAGTGCTAGTAGCTCGCTAGTTGACCCTTGTGTAGCTCCCTAGTTTATCTTGCTTGCTGCTTTAATTAATTAAAGGCCCAAGCACTCAGCTTAATTTATTTAAGCACAAGCAACTAGAAGTAAGTGTGTGATTTTAATTATAATCTTAGAGAGAGAAATATAGAGAGAGAAAAGGTGACGCGAGCGATTCGTACGTATGTACATGAAACAGAACACACAACGAGCTTCGTTATAACAATATTAGGTAATATGTCGAGTCTCACGTAATTCCGAGACCTCGTTATCAAGTTATAACAAAAAGGAGAGTGACTCTCCTAATTTAGAGAACGACTCACAAAAGCGTAATGACGAGCAAATAAGAAACCAGAATCAAGATGTAAACACTTAATGACGTATATTATCGTATACAATTAACAACGGAACTTGGTTGGTTGTTATTCAAGACGTTCGGGATGCCCGTTGAAGGATCTAACAGTATTACGCGCAATTGCTGGACATCAGGTGAGTACAATATTTACCAAACCGAGCATAAAGACAAAACAGGATTTTCGGGTGTTTCAAGTATCTTTTTAGGGTTACGTTTTCTATGAAAACTAAAAGAAGTTTAAAGTATCATTATGTGTTACTTGCTTGTTGTTTGCTTGTACTTATTAAAGTTGTAAAGGTTTAAAAGATGTTTTATGCATGCTTAATGTTGAATGTTGGGAGACATCAAAAGGCGGATGTCGTTAGTACCTCCATTCTAAACGACGGCGTAGGACACTCATGTCTTACACTGTTGGAGTAGCGATAAGAGGTTGCCTTGGGTCCGTATACTATTGGGAGTAGCGCCCCCATCTGTTTACGAGTACTTGAGACATGTGATGCGTGAACGGGGAAATAGATGGTAGAATCCCTGCTATAGATGTCAAGGTGCTAGAGTTGACATTGATGCATTTATCACATATGATTGATTGTGGGCGCTTGTGACGGGCGGAAATAATTATGAGGAATGCTAGAACCACAAACAAACTTCCACAAAAAGTTTTACAAAATGATTTGTCATGTAATTAGTGGCCTTCTCAGAGTTACTTTTGAATTCTCTCTCTTACATGTATCCACAAGTTACATGACAAATCATTTTGTAAAACTTTTTGTGGAAGTTTGTTTGTGACTCTAGCATTTCTCAATAATTATTGGTTGTTTATTATTCACCGTTATTTGATAAATGTTTTCTAACAAGCATGTTTACCCGCGCGTTGCTGCGGGACGTTAATTTTTCGCGCATAGTTGCGGGTTTAATTGTTTTTTTCTATTTTTTTTATTTTATGCGGGTTTATTTTTTCGGGCTTATGTTTAATAGTGGTTTTTTTTATATGGGCTTATGTGTTAGGCCTCATGGCGCGGGTATTTTTTGATCTAAATATTTTTTTTATATTGCGTATTTATAAAAAAAAAGTGGCCATATTACTGTAGCATGACGTAAAAAACGACGTCGTATCACTTTTGTGCCGAACAAATTTTTTTTTAATATTATTTTGTGCGGGTTTATTTTTTTGGTCTTATGTTTAATAGTGGTTTTTTTTATATAAGTCAGTACTTTTGTAATTTTCTTTTTTTATTTTGTGTCAAGTATTTTTTTTTGTATTGCGTATTTAAAAAAAAAAAAGTCATCCTCCAGTCTAATAGTTACCTCCATTCTAAACGACGGCGTAGGGGACACGTTGGTCTTTTGTAATACACTATTTGTGACATAGTTTCTAATTGTTTACGGAATTAAAAAGAAGTGGGTTGCCTTTTGGTGTACCGTGTAGATTTTTAGGAGTTAGTTAGTGTTGGATTAGTAGGATTGGTAAGTAGGTAGCTGTTTGGTTAATAATCCTTGATCTGATTTCTGTGTTGTTTTATGTCTTTTGTTATATTCAAGTACTGTAGTTTTAAATTAGTAATTTAAGGTTAAAATTTTAAAAAACTAGTTTGATATTGGGTACATGTACTGATCATAAGGGACCAGGTTTTAGGATTGCATAGTTAGACTAGGAGACGGAGTATTAGAATTAGGAGCTGTTGAGAGCGTGTTTTAGACTAGGATGAGTGGGTCAGTTTATCTACCTATGTTTATCACCTGTCTTTTCTACAGGGTTGATAAGAGTCGTTTTAGTTGGTTCCTGTTTTTGTGGTTTCCCATCGTTGGTATGTAGGATATTATATAGCCATCTCTTTGATTTAATAAATAGCCTTTCCATTTTACAAAAAGTATCACTTTTATCTTCTTTATTACATACAATCCTGCAACATTTATTATTATTAAGTGTGTACTGTGTATGTATAAACCTAGGCCTGAACCTTCATTTGGGTATCCAGAGCACCTAGGTTAGAGCTCGAGGTTTGTAAGGAGAAAACACTGTTCATAACTTGTGTTAAGCAGACGAGAAGGAAGAACAGCATCAAGTTAGCAAGATTCTTTGACAGAAGAAAGAAGAAGTGTTCCTAGGGAATAAAGGAAAAGAAGAAAGAAAGAAGCTGATCTAGGTCAATAAAGAAAGAGAAAGAAGAAAGTCAGTGGTGCATGTGAAAAGAAAGGAAAGTCAGGTGCCGTTGGAAAGAAAAAGAGTAAGGCAGGTGTACAAAAAAAAAATTAAAAGGGAATGTGAAGAATGGGCCTTGGTTACCTAAAGAGGAAGTGTCGATGTATCCTATCCAAGTACCGATCTTGACTCAGTGAAATATCCGATTTGGTCTGTGAAGGTCAAGTCCATTATGGAGCTTAATGGGCTATGGGGGGACGGTTGAATTCAAGAGGGTTTAGTGAAGATCGGATGAAAAGACATGTTGTTCGTCAAAAAAGCTCTTGTGTTTTTTTTCAAAACAATACCAGAGGACATGTGTTGCAAATGGGCGAGTTTACAACGACCCAAGCATAAGTGTGGGGATGGTTTGAAAACACGTTTTTTTGGGTGCTTGATGTGTGGTGTGGACGGCTCGACTTGCAACTTTGTAAGGATAGGAGCTTTGAAAACTATGCGCTATGATGGAGGGTGAAGTGGTAGATGATTTCGTGGCGAATACTGAATACGGTATAGCATCGAAGGTATGATCTCTTGGTTATGACTTTTGAAGAGGTTGACTTTAAGTAAAAAGATTGCTAACTCGATGCGAAACCGTTTTTGCAAATTGTTGGCCTCAATTGAACATTTTCGATTTTTCGGACCGATGATGCTTTGACGAAAACAGTTTGAAGAACTCAAGGCGTTTGAAGAAAGACTAAAGGACGTGGTGATAAAGGAGGAAGAGCAAGGCCAAGTCTTGATGCTGAACAAAATATGTGAAAGTAGGGGACAAGGAAGGGGCTGTTGGAAGAAGCTAATGGTAGAGGTGAACGAGGTCGAGGAAGTGGTAGGGTCGGGTGGTGATTTAAAAGCAGGTTTGGTGTTTTGATTGTGGAGAAATTTGGGGACACTTTGTTTATTTGAGTGCACAAAAGTGGTAAGGACAAAGACGAACAAATTGATCAAGAAGTGACCGGCGTGTTGTCTTTGATGGACAAGGGTCGATTAATGGGGGTAATATGTGTTATAAATCTTGGACTGAGTTGTTTTATGTTTTACTATTAAGTACTTTGTTAAATTAGTATTAAGTTAATAAAATATGTTTGAATTTTGTATGTACTAGACCAGGTTTTTAGGATAGGACTAGGAGATGTGGTAGTTTATCTACCTAGAGGTGAATCAAGAGTCGTTAGTTTGTTCTGTTTTTGTGTTTCATGTTGGTTATGTAGGGCTATATATAGCCCTTCTTTTATTGATTAAATACAGCTTTCCCATTTTACAAAAGTCTCATTTTATCTTCTTATATAATACAAATCCTGCAACATATTATATATTTAAGTGGTTTACTGTGTGTGTATCAACCTGAACCTAGTAGCGACCCCCATGTGTGTAGAGTATTGAGACATGTGATGTTTTTAGTGAACGGGGAAATAGATGGTAGAATCCCTGCTAATAGATGTCAAGGTGCTAGAGTTGACATTGATGCATTTATAACATATGATTGAGTTTTGGTTGGCGCATTGTGACGGCCGAGATAATAATTTAGTGGGCTTGTTTATTTATTCAGTTTTCTAATGATTTGTCAAATTTGTGTTGTCTCATTTAGCGAAAGCTAACACTTGTTTTCTCGAATAGTGTCTTGTGCTCGTGCAGGCTACTTGAAGGTGGTGCTTGTGTGAGGATGAGACTTTTGGGTAGACGACACGCTTGATGATATTTTGTTGTAATTAACTAATGAATTACTGATGTGTGACAGGCGTGGTATATTTTCGGTGATAACTTGTAATAATTAACAGTTGGTTTTATGTTTAAAGGCTATCATAGTTTTCCGCTGTGATACTTATGAATTAAATTAAGAAAAATTTTATAAGTCGTATTTTCGCAAATCCACGTTGTTACATTATCAATGCTAATGTTATAAAGTATTCAACATTTGATTGGTTCTTGTGAATGCTATTCTGTTTTTTCCCCATTGTTATTGCATTTGACCGTTTTGACTTATTTTTTGATTTACTTTTTTCAAGAGAAGTTCAAACCTTCCATTCATCGTATTGCTATTGATTAGCAGAATAGCAGGCACTACTGTGAAACTATGTCGATACTACAATAGATCAAGATAGTTGCGAGGAAGAAGAGTTTGAAGATGTATATGATTGTTCACATGAGGATTCTGATCATTTATCCGATGATTAACCTTTATTTTAATATTTACTTATGAATTTTGATTATTATTTTTACCATAATCGCTTAACAAATTTCTATATTTATATCAGCTCTTAATTATGAATTTAGTTTTTAAGAATTTCTATCTAAAGAAAAAGAAAAGGTCATCTTCTAAGGAGACATCGGGGTGTGAATCACAAGATTATGTTACACAGAGGGCTAAAAAACTTCAAGTAATATTATTTATATCTTTTTCACTAAGATTGTTTAAACAGTTGATGTTTTGCTAATATATCATAGGATGCTTATACAAAACTTGTGGTGAAGAAGTACGGAGAAGACAATGCTAATCATCCAATGAACGTTCATAGAGATCTATGGGAAATGGCTACTGGAGTGATGAAAAAAGGTAGAGCGTTTGGAATTCCCACTAATAGCACTAGTGCTCCAAGAATGTCAAGTACCGCCTCCTCAGATGCTTATCATACTAGTGATCTAACTTTTGATCATGTTAGATATCTTTTAGACTTGATTTTCTCTCAATTTATTGGAAACATACATTAGATTTAGAACAATATGAGCCTTATGATTGATATTGGGTCAAATAAAAGAATACTCTGTTATAACGCGGTCTTAATAGGCAACGTGAGTAATATTATGTTGAAGAGCAATGCTAGATCCACAAAATTCTTACAAAAATATATTCACAAAATGATTTGTCAATTAAGCATGGAGGGTAAAAAGGTAAAATGAAAGATTATGAAACAATGTGATTGGACCAAAGCCATTGCCAAGTCATTATGTGGATTATTATGTGGGTTGTGCTAGTTATCTTGTGCACAATTGGGCTGTTAATGATTATTCTAGAAATTTCCAATCCACATTTTACTTAAGTCATACTAGTTCATATATAATTCATTCCAATCCAATGTGACCCGTACATATAACAAGCTGTCCTAATATGTCATATATGGATATGGATTAGTAGATATAGTACGTCTCCATTTATTTTCTTTATTACATATAGTGTGATATGAGTCATAACGGGTCATACAAACTTAATATGATGTATGCAACTTCTAAAGATTTAATGTATACTATTAAGCTGGTTGCTAATTTGTATGTGTTTAACTTTTTAGATGCAAAGATGGAATGTTGCTGAAGAACGGGTGACTCGATTAGAAGAAGGAAATAAGCAAACGGATGAAAAGGTGGATGACATTCTAAAGATTTTGAATGAGGATCCTCTATCTCCTAACTAGCTAGTATCAATCTTGGTTGTTATTTGAACTAGACGTACCTTTATACTTTAATGCTTGTTGACAAATTAGATACTTCTTCGAAGATTTGGATATTGTTTAAGTTAGAGTTTCTTACCGAATTTCGATGTTTGGTATTTGTTTAACATATATATATATATATCCATTTGTATCAACATTCGATGCTTGAAATTTGTTTTGTATATATTTCCCTGAAAATTGGTAGGAAATTGTATAGAAACGTCAAAAATTTTGTTGAAATTGTGTTTAGAATCTGTTGGAAATTTCTCACAAAATGGTCGAAAATTGCTATATATTAATTTGTCGGAAATCTGTCACAAATTCGTCGGAAATCTGTCACAAATCCATCGGAAAGTAGTCATATTTTTGTCAAAATACATCTGAAGTCCGTCGGAAGTTCCAGGAAATCTGTCGCAAATTCGTCACAAATCTGTCGAAAACTCGTCGAAAATATATAGGAAATTCGTCGAAAATGATTCGTAACTTTGTCGCAAATACATTGAAAGTCCTTCGAAAATTCGTTAGAAATTTGTCAGAAATCCGTCGGAAATTATGGAAATGGGGCGTAATTTGAAATATGATTTCTGACGGACTTTCCGACGGATATATTCGTCGTAAGCGTTATGTTCCGTTGGAATTCTCGTCACAAATTTTGTTTCCGACCAGGTTTTTTCCTACAGACAAAATCTGTCGAAAATCCGTCAGAAATAGCCATTTTTGACGGATTTTGCCGTCGGAAATGCCCTTTTGTCTAGTAGTGTTAATGGCTCATTAAGGACGCATTAATGAGGGGTATTTTGGGCAAACCAAGTCTCGTTTCTTAATAACGGTCCACCCGGACGCAATTCATGGTCGGAAAAACATATAAAAGACCAAAATACCCCTACTAATGAGTCATTAATGATGTTACAAACGGTTTTCGTACGAAAAACAATTCTCATTTGAACCGTTTCCTGTTGTACTATATATAGGTGAAATGCTATATATCTATAACGTGTCTTTATCCTCAATCCACGTGAAACCTTGTTAACTAGCCATAATCAAAACAATAATTTTTAATGTAGCCTTTCATAAATAAATGAAATTTTATATAAATACAAAATATAGAAGTTATCATCTACTTAAGTATATATCCATATAACAGATAATCAAAACTAAACAACCAATGATGTATATAAAGTAACAATATACATCTTAAAAATATTAATTTTTCATCTACTTTTTTTGTATTAGAAGTAGTTTCATACCCTACATATGACACCATATACATCTTAAAAATATTGATTTTTGATATATATATAGTATAATAATATATATATATATATATATATATCATATAAAAATAATATAAATATATCTTATATATATAAAGTGTTTTTCCTAACATGTGACTTAAGGCACATGTTAAAAACTGAGGACCTCACAGAAGGTCAAAAAAGGTACACAAGGAGAGGGACCTACAAATTTTTATGTGAAATATACCCTGCGTAACTTTTTTTTACCTTTTCTGTGGGGTCCCATGTACTGTTAGCTTCTTATACATGTGCTCTTGGGCACATGTTAGAAAAACCCTATATATATATATATATATATATATATATATATATATATATATATATATATATATATAATATATAATAAAATTTATAATATTAGATATATTAAGTTGAATATATAATCTTTTATTCTAAAGAGTTTTTAAGGTGATTATTTATCTCAAATATCAAATTAAATGGAAACATTGACCAAATTTAGAGGGGGCAAAATCTGCCCGTTCATCCACTTTTGGGTCAATTTAGACAAGTATTTTTAAATTTTGGATTAATTAGGCCATGACCTTTTGTTTTGTACGGGTTTAAATGCACAATAAACTAAACTACGGGTCATATTGGGCTGTCAAAGAATAATGGAACGGATTATAGTGGGCAGTACAGAAACAATAGTTTGTAAATTGAGATAGAACTATTTTTCCTATGCCCGCCGGGCGATCGTCGGTAAAAAAAAATTTATAATAGGTAAGCTATAGATATCTGCATCTCATTCTAATTTTCCACTCAGAAAAAATGTATGGTAATTGTAACCGAGTTCTAGCATTCTTACACCAAAATTATTTTAGCCTTTTTCTAAGAAAAAAAACATTATTCATAGTTGATTATAAATTCGGTTCTAGTTTATCTTATTCGTAAAAAGGTGAAAGATAATTACACTCAAATCTATAAGTTTATAGAGTAGGTCATGTGACGTATTATGAGTGATCGGTTACTTACCGTTTGCAAATAAAAGAATTCAAAATAAAGCTGAGCTAGTAAGCAGGAGGAGAACACACGTGGCTTACCTATTCTTTAGCTATTTGCCTAGTCTTTAGCCTTTTCAGTTTTTACTTAGTAATCTCCGATCTTATCGTTATTTCGTTATTTCCTTCATTGTATTTAAAGCCATTTGGCCTCATGAATTAAGTATTCTGTTTTGTGAGCAAAATACCAATTATTGAATTCTTTCATATTGGTATCAGAGCGAAACACTTTCACAAACAAGGAGCGATCATGAATGACGACAAGCTAAAGGTTCCGGTCTTTGATGGTCACTATGAGCACTGGAGTGAGATGATGGAAAATTTCTTGCGCGCAAAACAAGTATGGAACCTTATAGATCCCGGAATTAGAGAACCGACGGTCGGAATCGCTCAGAGCGAAGCCGAGAAGAAGAAGCTGGAGGAGTTGCGGGTGAAAGATTTACAAGTCAAACATTACTTGTATCAAGCAATCGATCGAGTCACTTTTGAGCAGATCATGGATAGAAAGACGTCCAAATCGGTGTGGGACTCCATGAAACAAAGGTTTGCTGGGAATGAAAGAGTGAAGAAATCAATGTTACAAAAGCTCCGAAGAGACTTTGAAGTGCTCGAGATGAAGAACGGCGAATCCATACCTGATTACTTTGGTAGGGTTCTGACGATATCAAATCAAATAAGGAGCAATGGGGAATCAATCACTGATGTCAAAATCGTTGAAAAGATCCTCAGAACTCTAACCGAGAAGTACATGTACGTGGTGGTGTCGATTGAAGAATCAAGAGATATTGAAAAAATGTCCATTGAAGAATTACAAAGCACCTTGGTGGTTCACGAACAGAAATTTAAAAGGGTAGAGAAGGATGATGATCAATCACTGAAGGCAGAAGCCAGCTTCAGTCCAACTGGTCGTGGAAGAGGAAGAGGTCGATCCAGTTATAGAGGAAGAGGCCGAGGTCGGGGCCGATTATCATTCAACAAAGAGACAATAGAATGCTATAGCTGTCACAAGTTGGGGCACTATTCATACGAATGTCCTCTGTCCAAAGAAGCAAATTATGCCGGTTTTGATGAAGACGAGGAAGTAATGCTTATGGCTGAGATAGATGTGGAGGAGACTGCTTTCATGGCGGATGCAAGTGACGAAAGCAAAGGTATGCTGTGGTTTTTGGACTCTGGTTGCTCCAACCATATGTGTGGAAACAAAGACAGGTTTGTTGATCTAGACTCTAGTTTCTCAACTTCTGTAAAGCTGGGAAACAACACACGTATGATGGTAATTGGAAAAGGGAGGGTAAAGTTGTTTCTTAATGGATCAACATTTATAATCAATGATGTATACTATGTACCAGACCTTAAAAACAATCTTCTCAGCATAAGACAACTCCAACAAAAGGGATTGTCTTTTCTCTTCCAATTGGATGTATGCAAGGTATTTCACCAAGAAAAAGGGTTGATCTTTCAATCGTACATGAGCACTAACAGGATGTTCCCAATAAGTAAAGTAATGGGTGATAACAAGGAACAAAAGACAGAAGGATGTATGTACACCAGTGATGAAGACAATGCTAAGCTATGGCATGAAAGGATGGGTCATCTAGGAAATTCAGGCATGCAGACACTCCAAGCAAAACATATGGTTCGTGATTTGCCTAACTTTGCTATCAACAAATTGGTGTGTGAAGATTGCATGGTGGGAAAGCAAACAAAAGAAGTGATTCCAAAAACAAGCAATTGGAGGGTAGGAGAAATCCTGGAGCTCGTTCATTCAGACATATGTGGGCCAATAACACCTTC
Source organism: Tanacetum coccineum (assembly GCA_026074375.1). Lineage (NCBI taxonomy): Eukaryota > Viridiplantae > Streptophyta > Magnoliopsida > Asterales > Asteraceae > Tanacetum > Tanacetum coccineum. Next base: position 40,608 of record BQNB010046878.1, read on the forward strand.
TTCTCACACTGGTAACATGTATTTCTTAAGTTTTATTGATGACTATAGCCGTAAGGGTTGGGTATACTTGTTAGCAGAAAAGTCTCAAGCTCTTGAGAGTTTTAAGCAATTTAAGAAGAAAGTAGAAACTGAAACAGGAAAGACCGTCAAACCACTTCGAACAGATAGAGGTGGTGAGTACTTATCTGATGATTTTAAGGCATTTTGTTTGGAACATGGTGTCAAAAGACAACTCACAACTAGTTATTCACCCCAGCAAAATGGGGTAGCCGAACGAAAAAATCGAACAGTCGTAAATATGGTTGTATCAATGATTGCAGCCAAAAAAATGCCAAAGAAATTTTGGGGAGAGGCAACAGTATGGAGTTTTTATGTCTTGAACAGGTGTCCCACCAAGGCTCTCACAAACATGACACCACAAGAAGCCTGGAGTGGGATCAAGCCCACAGTCAATCACTTTCGTATTTGGGGAAGCATAGCACATGTTCACATCCCAAAACAGAAAAGAACTAAACTCGATGCAAAAAGTTTTATCTGCATTTTGACAGGTGTTAGTGAAGAATCAAAGGCATACAGGCTGATAGATCCACACACATTTAAGGTTATTGTGAGCAAAGATGTCGTTTTTGAAGAACACAGGTCTTGGAACTGGAATCAAGCTGAAAATAAAGAAGATGGACAAGAAATCGTCTGGGGTGATTACGATTTCATTGATGATGACTATGAATTTGTAAACGCTCATCATCCTGGTCAAGATCATGAGGTGGTGCAAGATGAGAACTCCAGTCCAATGAGTGCTGAATCTGCTGCTGGCCCTAGCATTCCAGCATTCGGGGAAGGAAGAACACAAAGAGTAAGAAGACCACCCACTTATTTATCTGATTATTTTGTAGGTAATGAGGAAGAACTAGAACTCGATGATGATGAAGTAATGTTCACTGACCTCATACATCAAGACCCAATACACTATGAAGATGCGGCTAAAGATGAAAAGTGGAAGAAAGCCATGGACCTGGAAATTTTTGCCATCGAAAAAAACCAAACATGGGAGCTCGTAGATCTGCCAAAGGGAGCCAAATGCATTGGTGTGAAATAGGTTTTTAAGACAAAACTAAATGAAAAGGGGGAGATCGAAAAACACAAAGCAAGGCTTGTTGCAAGGGGATATGGCCAAGAATACGGCATCGACTATGTAGAGGTGTATGCCCCTGTTGCTCGGATGGATACAATTCGGCTAATGATTGCTCTTGCTGCTCAGAAAGGCTGGAATATCTACCAATTAGATGTAAAATCAGCCTTCCTTTATGGAAGTTTGGAAGAAGAGGTTTATGTGCAACAACCACAAGGCTACATACAGATGAATCAAGAACACAAGGTGTACAAGCTGAAAAAGGCCCTGTATGGGCTAAAACAAGCTCCTAGAGCGTGGTTCAGCCGAATTGAAGCATATTTTTTCAAAGAAGGCTTCACCAGAAGTAGATCTGAACATACTTTGTTTATCAAGAAGACATCAGATGGAAGCTGTTTATTTGTTAACATCTATGTTGATGATCTTTTTTACACAGGTAACATTGAACAGATGCTAAAAGACTTCAAATGTTCAATGAAAGGAGAGTTTGAAATGACCGACCTAGGGAAGATGAGATACTTCCTAGGAATAGAAGTTTTGCAAACTACAACTGGAATCCATGTTTCACAGCAAAAATACGCAATTGAAATGCTCACACGGTTCAATATGTTGGACTGCAATTCAGTTGTAAATCCTATTGTTCCTGGTTGTAGGTTGAAATTAGAAGAAGGCGAGCCAATAGATGAAACAGAATTTAAAAGCTTGGTGGGAAGCTTAATGTATATCACAACCACGAGGCCAGACATTCAGTTTGTAGTAAGCTACATTAGCCGCTTCATGTCTAAACCAACTGAGACTCATTTCGCTGCGGCAAAGAGGGTATTAAGCTACATACAAGGTACTTTGGACTATGGCGTCTGGTACAAGAAGGGAGGAAGTGGACTAATGGAAGTATTCACAGATAGTGATTTCGCCGGAGATTGGAATGATCGGAAAAGTACTTCTGGGTACTTAGTTCGATGGGATGGAGCAGCTGTTACCTGGTCTTCAAAGAAACAAAGCATTGTTGTTTTGTCTTCTACGGAAGCGGAATATGTGGCGGCTGCGGCTTGCGCTTGTCAAGTGGTGTGGAATCGAGGAATCCTTGAAGAACTCGGAATAAAACAAGAAGAAGGAACAGTGATCAAGTGTGACAACACTTCAACAATCAAACTCTCGAAGAATCCAGTTTTTCACGGTCGATGCAAACATATTGGAGTGAAGTATCACTTTCTTCGAGATCTGGTTGGTAAAGGAACAGTTGAGTTGAAGCATGTTGGAACGAAGGAACAAGTAGCGGACATCTTCACGAAACCTTTGCATCGAGATATGTTTATCAAATTGAGAAAAGAACTTGGAGTATGTTCATTGGAAGACAAACAAGACATGAATGCCTAGTTTGGGGGAAGGTTTGATGGGTTACTTACCGTTTGCAAATAAAAGAATTCAAAATAAAGCTGAGCTAGTAAGCAGGAGGAGAACACACGTGGCTTACCTATTCTTTAGCTATTTACCTAGTCTTTAGCCTTTTCAGTTTTTACTTAGTAATCTCCGATCTTATCGTTATTTCGTTATTTCCTTCATTGTATTTAAAGCCATTTGGCCTCATGAATTAAGTATTCTGTTTTGTGAGCAAAATACCAATTATTGAATTCTTTCAATGAGTGTATAAAAGTGATGTAATGGATCCTTAGACTTACAGTTTATGCGAAAGTAAACGGGCTCTAAAGTATCATTAACAAC
>BQNB010046879.1:0-43457 GCA_026074375.1 Tanacetum coccineum
AGTCCCAAGGGCGCAGCGGTAAGACTTGTGTTATAAAAGGGGTGTATCGAGGGTAGAGGCCCGGGTTCGAGTCTTGCTCACCCAGGTTTCCCCTTGTCTCTCCTTTTTTTTTTACAAAAACTTTTTCAAACAAACTTGTTAAGCTACTTGAGCTTAACAATTTTTAAAACTACAACTTTTTTAGAAAAGCTAAAAAAGGGCTTTTTGTTATGGACAGTAGCTTAAATGAGTTTAAGGCTTAATGTGGCTAAGTCTTGGTGAACTTTTTAAACTAATAAGCTAAAACTTGAATAAATAAGCTAAAAGGGATTGTCTATCCTAATCCTAAATAAGTACTAATAAGTTAAAATCTACAACTAAATAAGCTGAAAAGGGCTTAAACAAGACAGAAAAGCTTAAAACTTAAATGTGGCTTTATCTACTTGACTGTTAACACTCAATAAGCAAGCAAATTTGGAAAATGGGCTAACATAACTAAATACACAAATATAATGACTATTAGGAACAAAATGAAGCAAATGAAATAAGCTCAATAAGCCAGAAGGTGGCTTAAACACTCAGCAGTACTTAACTTGGGAGTTAGTACTGCTAGGGTGAAAATGAGGCTTTTCTTTGCACACAATAAGCAATGGTAAGGACAATAAGCTATCTAGGGCAACTAACACACCTAATAAGCAACTAAGGACTCAAAAACAATAATTAAAGAGAACTAAATAAGCTGGAACAACAATAAGCTATATCCTAAACTATGATAAACAAAAACAGTCAAGGACCTACTTAAAGCTTAAAAATAAGCTACCTAGAGGGCTTCTTAAAGTCTGAAACAAAGGGGACTTATCAAAGAGCTTATTGGCTTTTTAGAAAAGCCAAAAACTCAAGATAAGGTTCACAAATAAGCTAGAAAAGTGTGCTTAAAAACAACCCCTTAGCACCAGGGCAACTAAGCTAAAACAAAGGGGCTTATATTGACAGCTTAAAATAAGCTGTCAAATAAGCTTAAAATGAAAAATAAAGTGAAAACATACTAAAAAGGGCTTAAGGTGAGCTTATATTCAAGATTCCATTTTCTAAAAACTAACTAAACCTGCTGATTTTAGTCTTTGAAAAAGGGCTTTTTCTTTTTGAAAGTGACAACAAATATCTTTGGCAGATTTGACTCAAGGGAACAATTGACTCAAGACACTTTAAAAACCTGTTAAGACACACAATTGACACACTTCTTTGAAACTAAAACTCAAGATCACAAGAGCTTATCCAAATAAGCTCTTGTACCTCTTTTAAAAACCAACAGAAATAAGGTATAACTTAGCAAACTTGAAAAACACCTTTTAGACTTAAAAACTTTTTGAAAACAGACTCAAACAAGCTTAATACTTAAGCTAAAGTTAACCATGTGACAGCAACCCATGTCATTCCCTTTTTGACCCATTTTAGACTTAAACCAAACACCCCTTTATATTCTAAAAACGAATTTTAAAACTTATACAAACTGATTTAAGCTCAAGATTTTAAGGACTACTACTAACCATGCAATATTAAGCAATAAAAAGTGAAAAGCAAGAGCAAATAAGCACTTTTAAAAGCTAATAAGCTAATGACAGAAATAAGCTATATTAGGCAGTTTTTAAGCAAATTGCATGTAAAGGAAATAAAAGCAACTAGAAGGCATATTTAAGCATAAATAAACACAAATAAGCACAAAAGACATAGATAAGCTGAAAATAAGCTAATAAGCAATGCTACAGTAACAATAAGCTAAAATTTAAAAAGAAAATGTACCTTTGATCCTTGCTCAAAACAGGATAAAATGCACCTAAATAAGCTCTAATCCTACCCTTAGCTTATGAATAAGCTAAACTAAGAAACCCCAATGAGCCATCCTTGTTTGCTCATTCATCCACTTGATCAAACAGTAACCCGTTTTTTTCCTTTTGAATTTTTCTTAAATTTTGATTAAAGTTTATAAAAGCTTAAACTAACGAAAATTCCAACGAACAAAAACTAATCTATTGCCCTCAAAAAGGCTGACAAAAGGTTTCTTTTATAGCAAAAAAAATAAGCAGTAGGGTTTTGCACTCTTGTCTTCTCTCCTTGTGTGCTTCTTTGCTGAGACAGAAACAACATATGTGTTTGTTGTGAGAGTGTAGAAAACACAACAAATCCTAGCCCTTGGATTGTCTTGGTGCCCAAGGTCAACGAATCTTGACCTTCAATTTCCTTAGCCAATAGGAGTGCTGAGGATTGCCAGCTTGTCTAGAGCCCATGTAAGTGTGGGGATGGGGGTGGATGATGTTTTGGAGGGTAGGGAACATAAGTGAGGTTGATATAGACAGGATTAGGGGTTTGGTGTGCGTGAAAAGGCTGTAGGAGATGTACAGTGTTTCAAAACCAGGGGTGAAGTTTGGGTTTTTGACACAATTAGTCCCTCATGGTTATAGTTATGTTTGCACCACACGTCCTTGTATTTCTACAAGTTTTGAAACTTGGCAGAATAACCCCCTGAATGTTATAAAGGGTATTGCAAGCTAAGTCCTTTTGGGTTACATTTTTAGTGGGATGGTAGAATTGGCCCTTGTGGTTAATACTTTGGTGGATTGGCAGTTTTGATCCTTCACAAGATTTTCTTTATAACCTTCATTAAATAAGTTTAGGGACTTGGCAATTTCAGTCCCTAAACTTATTTTTCTTCACTTTTTGACTTTGGATTTGTCGGGGTTGACTTGGGTTGACTTTTTCAGACTTGGGCTTTTTCTTGACTTTGTCTTTTCCATGCTTTTCCATTTCGTGTCTGGTTTTTTCGTTTTGGCTTTGTTTTTCGTCCTTTTCTTAGATATCCGTTCCTGGAACAACACAATTAGCAAAACAAGCATATTTTGGCATTTTAAGTCCGTTTTTGGTTATTTTAGCTCGTTTTTAAAGGTAAAAGGTATGTGTAATTAAACACATACCAATCAGCAAACTTTAGAGTCGTCATTTACGTTGGGTTTTGATAATGGATGATCAAATTGAGTTAGGGTTTGTAGTTAGAGAGTATTTGAAAGAGTGAAATTGATTAAAGAATCGATTGAAACCCTTAATCGAAGTATTTATGGAAAATACCCTCAACAGCATTAACTTTGACCCAGCAGTAGTAAGTTATGCCTAGAAGCATTAACTTTGAGTCACCAGCATTAACTCCAATTCCATTCTAAACAGCTTTTCCATCATCAATTTAACACTTTTCTTTGCTTTTCCTGCAAAATGTTAGTCCAAAAACCAAGAAAACACAAGCCATAGCAATTTTTACAATTATCACAGTATTAATTATACCTAACAATATTAAGTACTGCTTTTGGCCTAGCAGTATTAATTTTTTTTACCCCTAACAGTATTAATCCTTTGATTAATATTACTGTTTTTAAATGATGTGTTCTTATAAATGGGCCTCTTAACAGTTGAATGTGCTAATTTTAGAAAGAAATGGACATTGGTCAGCAAACATATCACTGTTGTTCTTTGCAGTGAGAAGCCTTAACTTTGTCTAGCATTATTAACTGGATTACAAAACCAGACTTCATTATTACTGCTCTGGCACCATTTTCTTTTTAGACAATGGGAGTCTTTTAGCAAAGTTTTGATGATTCACCCTTCTGACATTGTTCCAAATATGTTTTATTACATCCTTTGATTTTGAAACTATTAATGATGGAAATTGAATCTACCTCAAATGATCAAAAGGCTTCCACACTCATAACATGCCTTATAAACATCTCACCAATTTGCTTCCGTAGTTTTTTTGAGACATCATATTGTTCCAATTTCTTGATTGCCTCTTGCTGTGAGAATTTTTTCCTAATTTGCACAACTTGTTTAAATAACATTTTCCTAGAAGTTTTTTTCCTGTATGTTTAGATTGACAAACTCTTCTTAACAATACTAGGCTAACTGTTTTTCTTTTCAATTATAGGCTGAGACAACAGTCTCTTCCTCATCATTCTAACACTCCATTCATATCAATACAAGGGGCATCATCAATCTTCCTAACTTTCTTAGCTTCTTCTCACAGACATAGCCTTTACAGTCACAAAACTACAGGCTTATTAACAAACTCATCTAAAACTAATAAAAGATAAGTCAAGTGTTGGAGGCATGAAATTTCCTGTGTAGGGAGGTGGAACTGCATTATAATTTTCATAGCCTAAACCTTTCTTGCAGTTGTCAACTATCTGACACTCTATGAGCTTGTTTAAACTTTTAGATGCATGTTTAAATTTATCTACATTAAGTTGAATGCCATTTTTTTCTTTTTGAACTATGTCAAGCTTTTTGCTAAGCTCTCTAATAGTTATTTCTCCTATGTGAATTTCAAATTTTAAGCCCTTAATATCTTGTAAATAAATAGACTCATTTGATTTATAAATTTTAAGTTTTTCTTCCACAGACTCTAAACATCTCCTATAACCTAAAACCATTAATTCAGATTTCTTTAAATCTTTTAATAGTTGATCATTTTGAGATTTAAGAGATTCAATAGTTTCCAAACAAGATTTTGAACTAGTAGAATCATTAGATACTTTTAAGTCAGAACTTGAAGAGGAGAAAGCCATGAGTGCATAATTAGGCCCTTCCTCTGCATGATCACTCCAGTCATATCCACCAAGACCATCACATAACACTAAAGCTGTGGAATTAGATGTTTCCACAGGAACACTCCTTCTTGAGCTTTCCTTGTTCTACACTCCCTAGCAAAATGTCCCCTCTTATGGCAGTTGTAGCACTCACTTGGAAATATCAAAAAAACCAATAGTCCTCATTTGATTAATTAACAGTAAGCATCCTTCCGTATGCTTCAAAAACCTTCTAGCCCAGTCCATAGTCCAACATGGCAAGTAATGCCATCTCAAATGCCATCACTTCCATGCATCTGGATGATTTGTTGCAATATCCTCATGTACAACGTTTTGAGGGACTATTTCAAGGAGGTATTCGTGATACCCAGACATAGGGTCGAATAATCTTCTTTGGGAAGTGATTACACGACTTCAAGTGATATCCGATAACCAGCTTTGGTAATTAGCTAGGCTATAGATTATCTTCACCCTGATCTAGGATCTACTACAACCAACAATCAAAGAAGATTATTTTATGATAATCAATGGCTGCTGCTATAATGAAACACATGGCTTCAAACTTTGCCAAGCTTGACAAGTTTGAAAGGGTGAACTTTAAAAGATGGCAGAAGAAGATGCACTTCTTGCTTTTCAGCATGAGTGTGATGTATGTGTTGACTACTCCCATTCCTGAAGATGGTGGTGATGATGCAACCGTGGAACAAATCAGGAAGAGGGCCAAGTGGGACAACGAGGACTATGTTTGCAGAGGTTTAATCCTTAATGGTATGTCTGATTCCTTATTTGATATTTACCAAAATCTTGAATCTTGACAAAGACTATGAGATTCCTTGGAGGCCAAATATATGACTGAGGATGCATCAAGTAAGAAGTTCCTTGTTAGTAATTTCACAAATTACAAGATGATTGATTCAAGACCAGTCTTGGAACAATACAATGAAATTCTTGGTATACTTGATAGATTTACATAACATAAAATAAACATAGATAAGGTTATTCAAGTCTCTTGTATCATTGATAAACTCCCTCTTTCTTGGAAAGATTTAAAGCACACCTTGAAACATTTAAAGGAGGAGTTTAGTGTCTAAATCTTGTTGAAGTTTTAGGCATCATATTTGCGCTTGAGAGAGTCCCTCATGGTGCAGGAGTTAGCAACAAGCCAAAGGGCAACAATGTTGATGGTCCTTTAGTTGTCAATATGATAGAGAATAACAACTCCACCAGGTATAATGATAACAAGGGAAAACGTAAACATCATGATAACACAAGGGCTGATTTTAGCAAGAAGGCAAAACCTACTTGTTGGAAATGTGGCAAAACTGGTCACAATAAAAGGGATTGCAAAGGTGTTAATGTTGGCAACAAAGCCAATGGTTCGGCACAAAGGGTTCAGTGGATGGTTCATCCAACTCACGAAAGGTAGGAATATGTTTAATAAATCTCTCCATGTTTATTATGTTACATATGAATATGAAGCTTACTTTGTGCAAGATGATGATGTTGCGTGGTGCGTTGACTCAGGAGAAACAATTCATGTATGTAAAGATAGATGTTGGTTCAAGACTTATGAGTCACTGAATGATGGATCTATTCTTCACATGGGAAATGAGTCAACAGCCCTAGTGCATGGACGTGGTTGTGTAAATCTTAGGTTTAGTTCTAGAAAAATAATTTCATTGTTTAATGTTTTGCATGTTCCTAATATAAGGAAGAATTTAGTTTCTAATAGTCTTTGTTTTGATTTAATTGTGGTTATAAACATGTGACTGAATTCATAATAATATGTTGTTTATCAACATGGTTGTGTATTTATTGGTTTAGGTTATTTAAGTAATAATATGTCCATGCTTAATATTGTCAATGATAATATTGGTCCAGCCTTCATGTCAACCTCTAAAGTTAATGATTCAATCCTATGGCATGCTAGACTGGGCCATATCACTTTAAAAGGAAATGCAAGATATGTCAAATGATGGGTTAATCATAGCTTTTGACATGGACACTGAAAAGTGTAAGACTTGCATGCTGACCAAAATAACTAAGTAACCCATTGTCAAAATGTTAAAACAGTGAAACTAACTTTTGGATCTGATCCATGTGATCTGTGTGATTTACATGTACTCCTCTTTATGGGAAATAAGAAAACCTTTGTGACATTTATGATTATTGCTTCAAGGTTTTGCTTTGTTTATTTATTTCATCAAAGGATTGAACGCATTAGATAATTCAAGTAATTAAAACTTGAAGTTGAATTTACAACAAGGTCTGAGCAAAAGATTCTGGTTGACGGATTAGGGAGGTGAGTACATGGATACTCTTGTATTTTTAGTATGTTGGTTTTATCCATGAACATGACTGCTTATATTACTCTAACAACAAATGTTTATATCTGAAAGGAAAAATAGAGTATTGTTGAAAGAAATGTTAATTCATGTTGTACTACCTGGATGAGTCAAGGTTCTGGGGTGATAGCTATGTTAACAATTGCTATGTATTAAATATGGTTTCTCATTAAATAGGACAGGGATTTACCCATATGAACTCTGGGCATATATGGAAATAACCAAACATGAACTGACCTATGGTTTAAGGTGTAGGCAGTTGTAAGACTCCTTGATCCAAGCTAAAAAATTTGGTGTGAAGAGGATTGTATGCATCTTTGTGGATATGTTGAGCATTCAAGGCTTTTAGGTTTCTATGTTATGAACCTATTGATCAGTTTCATGTAATCTCATTAATTGAATCAGGGATGATATATTTGATGAGAATAGTTCTCGTATAATCCCTCTAGACCAAGTTCTTAGGTTTCTTAAATGGATACTGAAAGCCATTGGTGGTTCAGTGGTCCCTGAAGATGTCACTGAAGAAGTTGTTCAGTAACCTAAACATGAGCTTAGAAAAAGTAAAAGGAATAGGACTCAAAAGGACTTTGGACTTGAATTTCAATTATATTTAATTGAAGGAACAAGGGATGAGATCTCTGACCAACACTCCTATTGCTTTAATGTTGAGGATGATCCCAAAACATTTAATGAAGCAATGAAGTCTAAGGATGTTGCTTTCTGGAAAGAAGCAATTGATGATGAGATGGATTCCATCATGGGCAACAACACTTGGGTGTTGGTTGATCTATCTCCAGGTTGTAAACCACTTGGTTGCAAATGGATCTTCAAAAGAAAACTAAAGGTAGATGGAACTATCGAAAAGTTCAAGGCAAGGCTGGTCATTCAGTTGTTTAGACAGAAGTGAGGGATAGACTACTTTAATACTTATGCTCTAGTGGCATGTATTAGTACCATAAGAGTGTAGATTGCTATGGCATCAATTCACAATGTGATTATTCATTAGATGGATGTGAAGACAACTTTATTGAATGGTAAATTGGATGAGGAGGTCTATATGAACCAACCTCGGGGCTTCATCATGCCTGGCAATGAAAACAAGGTGTGTAAACTGATTAAGTCTCTCTATGGACTGAAGTAGGGCATCCTAGTTTAATGGCATCAAAAAAATTATGAAGTGGTTTTGTCTAATGGTTATTTACTAAACCAAGCTGACAAATATGTATATAGCAAATTTAATGAAACTGGTAAAGGAGTCATCATTTTCCTATATGTTGATGATATGCTGATCTTTGGCACTGACCAAGTTCAGGTTGACCATAACAAAGAAATTCTTTTCATAAGGTTTCTCTTGAAGGCACATGAGGGAGCTGATGTTTTATCTTGGGTTAAGATTAACATAAAAGTAATAAAATAGCAATTTCTTAGTCTTACTATATTGAGAAGGTACTAAAGAAATTTAATTACTTTGATTGCACTCTAGTGAGTACTCATATGGATACAAGTGAGAAGCTGATGGCTTAATATTGGTAGGCTGTATTCAACTCGAGTATTCTAAGATGATTGGCTGCTTGATGTATGACTTGACTTGTACAAGGTGATATTGCTTTTGTAGTGGATAAACTAAGTAGGTATACTAGTAATCCTGGTACTCAGCATTGGCAAGCAATCCAGTAGGTATTGAAAGTACCTTGAGAAAACCATGGGACTATAGATTAACTTTATACTTGTTATCCTTCAGTGTTGGAAGGTTACATGATGCAAGTTGGATCAGCCAACACTGAAGGATAATTTATTTTACAGTGGCTGGGGTATTCCTTCTTCGGTGGAGAGTGCAATTTTTAGCTTCCAGAAACAAACTTGCATTCACTGTTTAACATGGAATCTGAATTTGTGGATTTAGTAGTTGCTGGTGTATGGAAAGCTGAATGGATTGAAAAACTTTCTCTCCTTAAGAATCCATTGTAGTCCAAACCTATAGTACCTATATCTATCCACTGTGATAGTGCTGCTACATTGGCAAAGGCTTATAGCCAAATATACAATGGGAAGGTTAGACACTTAGGTGTTAGGCATAGCATGATTCATGAGCTGATCACGAATGGGGTGGTATCTATAGAGTTTGTGAAGTCTCAACAAAACTTAGCTGATAACTTGATGAAGGGACTGGCTAGAGACTTGTTATAAGCCTATTGAAGGGATGGGGTTAAAGTCCAACTAAGTCGATGAATGCTAGGACACCCAACTCCTTACTAAGGAAACTTGGTAGCTGAGTTCAATGTGGAAAGCTAAACATTTAGTGGACTGGAGCACATGTATTTACATATCATCCCAAGGATGTGCTTGGACTTGTTGAAAAGGAGGATTAAGTCTTTACTTCTCAATGGTTAATTTCTTTAAAAAAGTACTTAGCATGAACATGAATAAAGAGGAACCACCTATGTAAATGTTGAGGCTTTGCGGCTTCAGGGAGCATGGACTTTGGCACTTACAACATTTATAAATTGGATATAGATACATGGCTTGTATAGTGTCAGGAGTTTCTTAAGTGTTTGAAAACTTGTGTTTATTTTATCTTCAGGTATTCAAATAGGTTGAAGGGTTCAATTCTTAGAACACCCTGATTCTTGAATTTTAACGTGTAATTTACTAAGATGGAAATTCAATCCTCAGACCATTTTTCATTTATGCACATGTTTTGTTTTATGTTTAATTTTCAAGCAAAAGGAATTGTACTAAATTAGGGAGTATTGTTGGAAATTTAGTGCAATTGTAGGAATTATATCATCTCGGAAATGGGTTTGGAGGTACAGAGTATACACCCATCAAGTCACTAATTCTCCCTGACTCCTTTAGTGGTTAGCTTAATGTCTATTAAATGGGCGGTTTCAACAGTTTTTTGTTTTTGTAACTGTCTTTTTACCACCTAATTAATGGGCATATTTCAAGTTTGACTTAATGACCATAATTATGGTCATGTAACCACTGCATTTATGAAGGAGGTTATGAGATTAACTGGCCAATTAATGCTCATAACTCTTTAGACCAGAAGTTACAAATCTTTTGATTAAGAGTTGGCATCCCTAACATTTTTTCATGAAAGATACACCAACAGAAAACCTAAACACTTAGAAATAAAAGGTCTGTTTTGTTTCATCTTCTTACTTTTAGGTGTGCCTAAAACAAGAACTAGCGCTTGGTTTTTCCTAAGGAGGTTTTCGTGTTATCTAGGCTAGGCTAGAACAATCTTCTATACGAAAGTGAATTACACGACTTCAAGTGATATACGGTACAATCTTTGGTAATTAGCTAGGCTATTGGATATCTTCACCTCTGTTCTTGGGCTCAACAACAACCAACAAACTGCACGTCCTATCTCAGTATGCATGATTAATCTTTTTTTATTTTAACAGGAAAAACGTCAGTGGGAATTCGTATTTCAAAAATCAAAAATCATTCACATTTAGTAATATTTACATTATTATTTTTTTATATAAAAGGTTTTGAATTAAAAAAAATTAATATTTTCCTAATTTGGCAAAAAAGAATTATAAATTCGTTTTTTAGGTGTAAATGTGAAGACAAAATACCTGTGTCAAAATTTATTAAAAAACAAAAACTTTAAAGGGTGGGACAAATCTAGAATAATGTAAGGATGAAACTAACTTTGCTAAAACTGTGTTTATTCTCCCTTACTTCACACCCACCCAACAAACATCTTATAAAAGAAGAGGATCTGACTCTTTTTTGCGATATACTTCAATAGAACACGGAACATCTAAAAAATAAACCAGTCCACCATAACAACCTAATATCAAATCGCTCAAATCATCTAACATCAAGTATACTAATAATTACTTTTTATATATATTGATTTAGGGTTTTGTTATATCGTGAGTTGCAGTGATATCAAAGTTTTTTGGTTAAATGGAATTCGTTCGCATCACCAGTTAAGGATCATGATGCTCTACTAATTGATTATTATTATGGTATGGTTTTCTTTAATATGCAGCTTCTAACAACCTATTTAATATGTTTACATGTATTGTTATTTAATCTAGATGATGGGTTCATATTATATAGATTGATTTGAATGATGCCAAGGTCGTTAGTATAGATTAGATAGTTAAAGTTTTCCCAACATTTAGATTAGACTGACTGATTTTAGAATTCTGCATCAATTTAAATCAATTGATCAAGGTTAAAGGTTAGTCTGTTGAAAACTTTTGTTACTGGAATCAAGTCATCTAAGAATAAAAAGGATGCACATTTAAAGAACATGATTGTTAATTTAACAAAAATAAAGTGTTAAGTGAAGGGTTGATGTATGTTACAAAGTTGTTGAAGCTCTCGAGCATCTCCAATGATCGATAAAACCTCTAATAGTTTTAGTATTAGTTGTTATCTAATACTAATTGGATTAGTTAGAATACAGTCTGCATTGTAAATTTGGAACATGGTGTTTCATTAAGAAAACCTTAACCCATTTATGTTTACTGGTATTCAAATATGATAATTGAGATTATTTGATTGATTCTTACCTGAATTGTATAATAAATTGTTAGATTAATTTTGATAATCTGTGGGTGTTGTCACTGAGCACATTATTAGTTTGTTTTTGTTTTTATTTAAACTTTAAATTTATACTTTGTTAGCAACCATTGTTTAAGTCTTTTGAGCTATGCTTTAGGATCATCGTAACAACGCTTCTTAGATGGAATTTTGTGTACCTTTGGATCAATCATTGAGAAAAATCTCGCCTCGCGCATTTGAAAACATACAAGCTACTTCTGTTTTCCGTTTTGCTATTAAATGTGTCAAGATGGGTAAGTTGGTGATAAATAAAAGCATGATCGAGTTTGAATGGGTTAATTTTAGTATAGATGAAACCTGTCTATGTTGGATTAAGTTGTCCCAAAAATGTTTAGTGTCCATTAAATATGTTACATCTGATTCTAGAAACAATATAATTACCATGATAATTGGATCTAATGAAACAAGTTTAGGAGGTTTGTTTTCATCACAAATAGTTTTGTTTTCATCACAAATAGTTTTTTAATATGACCTAATTGAGATAAAATGTATCTCGAGTAAGTCTTATTTATAAATTAATTACTTGAAATGACCGCTTTTGACAATGGGGTTGCAAGAGAAATAATAGATGATACCCAAAAGTCCCACTTACTAATTAACATACCCATTAAACTGTTAGTGATTTGATAATAAAATACCATATTATTAACAATTAAACGCAGCGGATAAATCACCAATCAACAGATCCATAGAGTCATATGATTAATTAAATAAATAACAATGATTATTACCTTTGTAGCGTGATCGGTAGAATCAAATAATGACCTTCACTTGTACACGATCCATCCATGAAAACAACAGGACAAAGTAGTCACCTTTTATAAATATCCACACTACAATTCATTGTATACCTATTGGCATGCTAGTACTTAACCCGTAACATTATTAATATACTTTGAATAACTAGAATCAAAAAGTAATAGATCTGATAATTTAAAAAACCTTAGTGGGTGTTTGTTTTTGTCGTTGTGTTTGAGGAGAGAAAAAACGGTGACGAAATTTTGTTAAATTATCATTAAAAAATGAGGAATTAATCCCATATCTATTGAATTAAATATTGTTTTTTAAACTAATCTCCTCCTTAATCAACCCTCCCTGGTGGGCCACATATGGCGATCAGGATGTGCCTCCCATTTGTTTTTTCAAGTCAATAAATAAGTACATTACCTAGTTATTATAAGCCTGATGTTGGGAATTTTGTTTCTGACTTAGTACGCTAGTTGTAGTAGAAAGTACCGACAGTTAAAGTTAGTATTGTTAGTATTAGTTTGTACCGTCAGTACAAAATAGTTAGTATCGTTTAATAGTTAGTACCGTTTAAGAGATATGCATGAGATATTATAGGAAAAGATATGCATTATCTTCTACGCGTTTTGTAAGTATGTTAGGGTTTATCCTTGGTGTATAAAAGGAACCCGACGGCATTAGAGAATAGATATCTCTCATCACATCTCTCAATCTCTTAGATCAGTTCATTGTTAATCTCATAGTTAACAATTAATACAAAAACTTAGTTATCAATATTCATTGTTCTTCTTTGCATTATAAGTTAGATTCCGCATAACTTATAGTGTTCTTAATCATTGTTTCTCATGTAGTTTGTATGAATCTATTCATATTAGCTACAACCCTTAACAAGGTAGTAAGATCTACATTCAAAGGGATCCACAAGTGGTATCAGAGCCTGTAGAGAAACTCTGAGTAAGAAGAACAAAAACCAGTTATAAACCTCTATCTTACAACGCAATTCAATGGCTGGATCAGAAGATGATAATCCACCACCACCACCACCACCACCACCACCATTACTAACACCAACACAACAAACTCCTTACACTGTTTCAACCATCAAACTTCCTATTCTTAAGAAGGGAGAATATGACATATGGGCTATGAAAATGGAACATTATTTGGCCCATACAGACTATCCTGTCTGGGAAGTTATTCAAAGAGGAAATGGTCCCATGAATGTCTTAACTGATACAAATGGTTTAATAAAGGTTCTGCCTCCTAAGACTGCAGAAGAAATTTTAGCAAGAGAAAGAGAAAGAAAAGCAAGGACCACTTTGCTTATGGCTTTACTAGAAGATCATCTTGCTAAATTTCATAAAATGACTGATGCTAAAGAGATGTGGGAAGCTATCAAATCTAGATTTGGTGGAAATGTTGAATAAAAGAAAACCTTGTGATAACATTGATTTGTTCTTTATTAATTCCGCTGTGCAAATATTTAATCTGTGTTATCATGATCCTAGATGAGAACTAATCATTCTCGAGTTATAAACGATCTAAGGAGTTTTAACAAACTCCACAATTGGTATCAGAGCCTCGTGGCTCGTAATATCTGGGATTACAAGGTTTTAGAAAGAAAAAGTGTTTCGGGTTTTTTGTTTTTCGGTAAAAGTCAAATTCGGTGGTATTAGGGTTTTCAAACCCTAATTCAGTAATAGCGGGAAACTTGAAGCTGCTGTGATTTCAAAGGGTTTGACATCAAGACGAAACAAAGAAGCAGCAGCTGGACGACACTCATTGGTCACAGCAGGTTTGGTTTATTATTTGATACAGCAGGATCATATATGGTATGTTTTTATTGGCTAAATTATGACTATGGTTTATACACTTAATGCTGCCAATTCAAAACTTTATGCTACTGTGAGATATGGTTGCAATTTTATGGGCTGGTTCGTGATTGGTTGCAACAAGTAATAAGCCCAAATGTTAATGCTGCTAATGGTATATACTTAGTGCTGCCGGTTTTAATTAATGCTGCTTGTATATCATTAATGCTGCTAAGTATATCCATTACTACTGTTCGTGATACTGCTAGCGAAAAAAGTAGTATTAAAGTTAATACTGCTAGAGATTCAAGGATAGTTTATGCTGCTAGCTTCGTCCGATGTTGGATGACACACACGTTTAGATCTCGGACATAACTGTTTTTTTAACAACATTTTATTCTTATTGGTTATATGGCTATTATTTTTGGGATTTATTAAAGATGTGATTACGGAGACAATTGATTATCACTTATTTGATGTTGTAGTTAAGTTTCCCGAGTGCGTGTTCTTATCATATCTTAAAGTGGGTGTTACACTTTAAAGATAACTTGTTTGTGCTTAACTGATGTTGAAAAAGACTTGAAGAATCTAGTGCGATGTGTGATTTATAAACTTATGGGGCTGGATACGCACATTTGCTATCACTTAAAGGAGTTACGTTGTAGTGCTCAGTGTCTCATTTAATAGGATAAATGAGGATTCGATCAAGGGATTGCGGTCTACTTATACAGGTGTGATGTATGAGTTTGGAGTCACGTGGATAGTACAAGACATAAGACATAAGTTTGGGATATTCTACTTCTTCATCAAGTTCGTTATACTTAGTTTTCTTCATCAGTAATCATTACATAGAGCCTACAGAATTGAAGATTCAAGAAATGGTTAACATATGGGTTTCAGGGGAAGCTTATTGTTAAAATGTTTAACCATTTATATGTTACATCGAGGTGAAGGTTTTTACTACTGATAGTTATTATTACTACTGCTAGTTTAAGTTTCTACTGCTCAAGTTCATTTATCTTAAGGCGCGTCATGGAGGGTAATTTGATTTTCGTATTTTATTATGAAAAAAATTTGGAAAAGATTGGGATTCTTTTATTGTTTGACGTTCCGCGAGACGACGATGACCGCGCGTTCGTTAATCGTTTCGAGCTTCGTAAAATTTACGACGTGTCTCGCTATTATTCTTATGATCATAAAATATCATTTTATGAACCATGTCGTATTTGTTTCTCGGCCTTGGCCAAAGCTCGCGTTTAAGGCTCACGTTAAATTAACTAGATATTTTACAAAATATCTAAAAGATATTTGCAAGATATTTATAGGATATTTTCTAGATATTTACTATATATATACAAGTTATCATTTCAAAAATTCATTTTTTCTTTCTCTTGTTTTGTGGTTCTGCCGAACATCACAACCACAACACATTGTTCATTTTTGATTTTCAATCTTAAGAACACATTCAAATAACACCTAAACAATGATCTAAACCAAGTAGGAACCATGTTCTAGTTGATTCCTCTTTTCCTTCTTCTTTTTTTTGAGTTCGGCAGAATGAACAAACACCCCTAACTTTTGGTGTTTTTGATTTTCTAAACTACCAAATATTGTTAGGAGGTTAAGATTCAATCATCCATGTATTAAAAATGGATATACATCAAGGTATGTAAAGTGGAATATTTTTGAAACAAAAGAGTCATTGGGTTCGAACCGAGCACAAGACGCACAAGGTTGTGGGTTCGAATCAAGCAAGAGGTCACAAGGAGGTGGTTTGTTTGATTGGTCATTATTCGGGTTGATTCGGGTTTTGTTTTGATTTGGGTTGGTATGTTGGTTGGAGTGAGCCGCGGCATAAGCAACCAAAAGGGGACAACCCGACGTTTTTATTTTCCGATCTTGCTTCTTATAAGCTTTGTGAGCATTCCTTTTCATTTGTTTCGATTATTTTGCTTATTGGTTTGATTATTATATATGTGACGAAATCCATTGAAACTTGCGGCGTCTAGTATATTGTGATATAAAACGATTAAGTGGGCTAAGTATAAATTGTATGTCATGTTAGATGTAGTTTTTGATGATCTTGTTTGGTCAAAAACGATTTTAACGAATTTGTAATAAGCTTACTGTGACCAGAAAGTTTGGCACGCCAAACGAGGATCGAGAAAATTGGGTAAATCTATTTTAGGCTTATGAAATATGGTAGAGTGCAGCTTAGACGATCCGTTTCCATATAGGTAAATCGTCTTGTAACTCCCTAATAACGAGAAAGTTTTATGGCAAAAAAGCGATAGTATACCTTAATATAAAAACACGCACTGTAATAGGGGCGCTTGCTAGTTCGGTGTGATTAAAAGCTCGATTCGGGCACTTTCGAGTCCGTTGAAAGTCGTTCGGAAGGTCGTTTTACTTTTCCCGGCGAGGTTCTTTAAGTCTAAAAGCGAGTGCCTAACGGGTCTTAAGGCGGGACAAAAAATCTGGCTGTTTTGGTAATTAGTACACCTGCAATAAAAAGGGTACGTTTGGTTCATGATAAACGGTGAATAAATACAACTTAAGGTTTAATAAACATGAAACTGGATATATATATTGGTGGTTTAAAATGGTTAAATAAATGTAATAATTATTATTATGTTCGGTTGATATAAATATATATGTTTATATATTTAAAACACGTGGGGGTTTGCAATATTGATTTCATTGATTAAGTGGGAAAAACGTTAGACTTTATAAATATGGAAAACGATTTATAAATGGAAATGTCATGGCGAAATTTATAGAAGTTTTATACTTAGTAATGTTTTACTAGAGTTTCTATTATTTCAGAAACCGATAAAAAGGGACTAAATTATATAATAAATTGTATTATACAGTAACCGGATAAACGAACGAAAACTATACTTTTACAATGAGACGAACTATTTTAGACACGACCCGTCGAAGAAACGAAAGATAATTTATAAAATATTATTTTATATTTTATAATGGTTACAAACTTTACAAACATGGTTTGTTGATTCATAACATTAAGACATGGGTATACTTTTATTCAAAGTCTTTTTAGTAGGGTCAAACTAACTGGTTTAAATAATTACCCACACTTATGATATAATACCTGCAAGGTATTATATACTTTTCATTAATATCTAGATTGACTGTCTTTGTTATATAATTCACGGTTGGAATTATATAAGGGTTATTTTTCATATGTAATATATAAAGAATATATATTACACACTTTGCATATACTTTAAATTTATTTATTTAACCAACCACCAAACCATTACAACATTAAATCTGAATCTTTATTCAACGTGACGTGTTGAGGTGACTATCCATCAGGAAACCCAAATTCATTATCCTAGGCTAGTGGGACTTAGCCGTTAAGAGTAGCTGCGACTTCTTGATCGAGCCGCTTCGTCTTCCGTTCGTATTGTGCATATTAGATGCCTATCTATCAATCGTTCTTCAACATCAAGGTGAGTTCATAGCCCCACGTTTTACATGTTTTACATATATTTTGGGGTGAGAACATGCTTGTTACAAATTCAATTACGTGTTTGATTTAAACTCGTTACGTGCTCATTTTCAACTTGTCTGCATACATGTTTACAAATGCAATTACACGATTGTTTACAAAGTTGTTTACATACTCATTTACATAACTCGCTATGGGATATATTATTTGACTTCATTTTTGGTCACAAATATATGCACTTTACTTTTGAAATGATTACGGATTAGCTTAAGCGGATTGAACTGATGACAAAACGGTACTGCCCGGGTGTTCTTGGAGGGGACACCGGTAACGGGAGTACATATTTTTACTTTACTGCCCGGGTGTTCTTGGAGGGGACACCGGTAACGGGAGTACATATTTTTACTTTACTGCCCGGGTGTTCTTGGAGGGGACACCGGTAACGGGAGTACATATTTTAAATCACTGCCCAAATTGGGTACATACAAGTCTACGTCACAGCGTCATGAACTGTAAATCACTTGGAGGGTGAGCGCGAATGTTATGAAATAGATCTATTCGGGTGTGGATCCCTGTTCGGGTGATTAGCGATCGCCGGTAACGAACATTATAGCGTGATGTCCACGCGAATGATATAAAATAGATCTATTCGGGATTGACAACCCCCGTTCGGGTGATTAGCTATCACTGGGAACGAACGTTATAACATGTCGGAGCACGTTGGGACTACAAGGCCCCTAACAAATACATAAGAATTCTTACATGAATTATTAGCTTCAGTTTCATGAGCTTAGAGTAATCGTAAACATTGTTTTATACTCTTAAGGATTTAAAATGGTCACACAATTATTTATGATACTGTAGGGAGACAGTAGACAACTTAACGTTTTATATGACCCTGTAATGATACAGTGGCAGTTCATTTATTGGAAACTAACGTTTGTATTACAGAAAACCTATTGAACTCACCAACTTTATGTTGACCTTTTTAGGCATGTTTTTTCAGGAAATTATATGCTCGGATTTCTTGAAGTGCATTGGAGTCTATACATTCAAGTCTTTCATTGTGATGCAATTATGGGACAAATGTATATTAAATTCAAGATTTTGATTAAATCAACGAGATTGTTTTACAAACGACACATTTAGAGGTCGTTCTCTTGTATCTAGCGCTGTGTATTATGAAGTAGCACCCCATGTGGTATTCCGCTGCATTGTTGTATTTTTGGGGGTGTTACAATTATTCTCATGAATTTTCAACTTCCTAGACGCATAGGCTATCACTTTACCTCTCTGTATTAACACACAGCCTAGTCCCATCAGGAAGAGCTAGAACAAGCGCATTACATAACTTATCCTTTAAGGTCTGAAATGCATATTCCTGTTCCTCACCCCAATTAAAAGTCTTACTTTTCTGAGTCAAGATAGTAAGAGACTTAGCTATCTTACAAAAGTTCTCAATGAGCTACGGTAATACCAACCAATCATAGAAACAAACGAAACTCAACCGGAGTTCTTAAGGGACTTCCATCTTAACAGCTTCAATCTTACTAGGGTCCACATGAATCCCATTACCATTTATCACATGCCCAGAAACTGCATTTCTTTTAGCAGATTCACAGCTTAGAAAACTTAGCATCAGTTTCTCCTTTTGAGCTGTTCGAAGACTAACCTTAAGTGTTCCTACATGTCCTCTTGAGTCTTAGAGTAGATTAGTATCGTCTATGAACACTATCCAAACTTATCAAGATACGGCCTACAAACTCTATTCATTAAGTCCATAAATATTGCTGGTGGATTAGTCAGACCAAAGGGCATTACAGTGAACTCAAAATGTCCATAACGAGTTCTAAATGCAGTCTTTGGAATGTTATCCTCATGCACTCTCAGCTGATGGTATCCAGACCTAAGATTTATCTTAGAGAAAACTGCGACCCTTGCAGTTGGTCAAATAAATCATCAATCCTAGGTAGCGGATAACAATTCTTAACAATTAACTTATTCAATTCTCTATAGTCAATACACATCCTAAAGGAACCATCCTTCTTCTTAACGAACAATACCGGCGCTCCCCAAGGCGATGAACTTGGTCGAATGAAACCTTTGCCTTGGAGTTCCTTGAGTTGTCCTGATAACTCCTCCAATTCAGAAGGTGCCAAACAATAAGGAGACTTTGCTACTGGCATTGCTCCAGGGGTCAACTCAATCCAAAACTCAATTTCCCGAATAGGAGGTAATCTAGATAGATCATCCGGAAATACCTTAGGAAAATCTCTAACCTCAACAATCTCTTCTTGTTTCTTATCACTAGCCTTAGCAGTCATCAACAATCTTGCTTTCTCATCCGGTCTCTCTCCTAATATTCTAAGCACCTTGCTATCTGGTAGTGGTATCCTCACTACCTTCTCATGACAAATTTTTTTAGCCTTATAATTAGACAACTAGTCCATACCTATAATCACATCAAAACTCCCATGCCCAAAAGTTATCAAGTCGATGTCAAAGACATGACCCTCGATTTCTAGTTTGCAACCCTTAATATTATCAATCTCTACTAGCTGTCCGCTAGCTATCTCAATCTCATATTTGAAACCTAATTTGTTGGGCTTTAAGCCTAATAGAGGTATGAAAGTCGTAGAAACAAAACTATAGTCGGCACCAGAGTCAAATAAGGTAGTGGCAAAATGATTGTTCAAAGTAAACGCATCATCACAATGTTCGGATCCTGGCGAGCTTCCTCTGCTCCCAACATGAATGCCTTACCCCTAGCATGGTTCCCTTGGTTTCCATGACCCTGACCCCCGTTGTTAGCAACAACTTAGTTTGGACGATTTTCTTCCGGTCCTTGTGACCTATTCAATCTAGGACAAGATGACCTGACATGGTCGGTACTACCACACTCATAACATGCCCTAATAGTTGGGTTTCTAGCATTGACATGATTCACTGTCCTCGGCACGCCTCTACAATCCTTTGCCAAATGACCCGGGCGGTTATAGAAGAAATTCCGAAACATAAGGGGGAGGGGGGGGGGGGAGAGGGGGGATATAAAGTTATCAGCTCATGTTTCAAATGGCTTAGTAAATCTTAAGTCTTGTTCCTATTCTCACTATAGGATAACCGAATTTAATCTCGGGACGAGATTTCTTTAAGGGGTAGGTACTGTAACATCCGAGAATTTTCGAATGTTTTGAATGACGATTTCAATCTTTGACTTTTAGATCTGCTTGAACTTATAAGAACAATCATCTAAATCACTTTTCACAAGACTCGGACGTCAAAAAGCAATTCGAATGTGAAACGACAGTCTACAACGTTTTTAGTTTTGCCCACTATGAAACGACCGAAAAGGGCTAAAACAACACCGCAAACATTTTTTCGAACAATATACAACGCGGCAACACAAAAACAAATAATTTGTTTTTAATTATCAGTATTTATTTAATAAAAATATTAAATAAATTAGTCATCATTTTAATTAAAAGCGTTGTTGATAACGCGAATACTCGAGCTTAAATCCATTTTTATTTCGGACGAGGCAAAACCGGTTCGCAAAATGAATAACATATATTTTATTAAATGTTATAAAAGAATATTTATGAAATATTATCAAGCGAATACTCATTTTTATCGGAAAAATGATTTGAAAAACAATGGCGCAAGTTTCGTGCGTTGAATCATTCGTTAAGCCGCTCAAATGAGTCCCGAACCAATATTTATAAAAGTTACTCAAATGTTACACTTTTGGCCCCTTGGAAATATTTACAAAGTAAACCCCGAACTTATTGGGTCTTGCCACTTATGTTTTATAACTTTTATCTATTTATATATATATATAATTTATATATATTTCTTCATTTCATTCCATCTTTATACATATACACACACTTCACCTTCCTCTCTCCCCACCAGCCGGCTGACCACGCACTCACAGCCGGCACGGAAAAGTTTTCCGGCGAGCTTTTCCGGCCAACACCAAAAATCCTCCCCATCTTCCGATCTATCCGATCCCCACCATCACTCTCCTCCACGCGTCATTTTTCCCCTCCCCCTCCTTTCTCCGACGGCAGCCGGCAAACCGGGGTAGCGTTCGTTTGGTCCTTTCCACTCAGCCACCGAAAAGGCTGCGTTTGGTTTATATGTTGCACCACGAGGGTGCGTTCGGGTAGGGTTTGGCAGCAAGAGTCACGCAAGGGGTGCGTGTTGGTTCTGTTTTCACCGGGAACGGGTGCGTTTGGTTCGTGGGCAGCAGCTAGGGGTGGGGTTTGGTTTGAGTATAAACACCTCAAGGGTGCGTGGGGTTTGGTCTCAGCCCGAGAGCTGCGTTTGGTTTAGGTTATAGCAACAAGGTGCACTCTGTTTGGGTGATAGCACGTACAAGGGTGCGGGTTGTTTGTCGACAGCCACCACGAGGGTGGGTTTGGTTCGGGTTAAGGTTATAACCACCAAGGGGTGTCGGGTTTGGCTGTCAAAACAGCGAGCCGGGTTGGGTCATCGGGTTGGCTGTGAGACAGCCGGGTATAACCGGGGGAAGGGTTGTTTCGGGTTTGGACATAACCACCAAGGGTGCGCTTGGTAAATGGTAACAGCCACGAGGGTGTGGGTTTGTTTGGTTATAAAGACAAAGGGATGTGTCGGGTTGGCTGCGGGACAGCCTAGGGTGTGTTTGGGTTGGTTTGGGTTATAACACAAAGGGTGCGTCCGGGTTGGTTTCCGGACAGCCGCCCAAATAGGGTGCGTTTGGCTGTTCATAACAGCCGTAGGGTGCGTTTGAGTGTGGTGGACAAGACCGAAAAAGGTGCTTTTAGTTTTACAAGTATTCAATTATTTCGTTATAGTATAAATTGATTAAATGTGATGAAAAATATTATAACTTGCGCGGTCTAGTTAAAACATGAATAAATATTAAAACGAGATTTATATAAAGTTGTAAGCGGTATTAGACATATTTGAGACGAGAATTGGACTAAAAATGGACTTTAGTGCCTTTATATAACGAGTAATTTAAATCAGAAATCGGAACATGAGATTCGGGATTCGATACATTTTGATAAGTTAACTTGGTTATAAAAGATAACAAATGATATTTTTAATTTTGACGGACGTTTAGACATAAAAACGGACTCTCAAACCCCGAATAACGAAGATACGGATCGAAAACGAGTATCTACACTTTAATAGAAATAATTATTTTTAATATAGTAAATCTGACCATATCTATTAATTAAAAGACATCGAAGCAACTTTCGATTCGTTTTCAGCTTCGCGAAACACCGAAAGTTGTTCCGTATTGACGTTTTACTTTGCCGCAGCTATCAGTTTTAAAACTTTAGATAATAGCGGTCAAAAAACTAAAGGTCGAACGTAAAAGTCAACGGATATATTAATTAATATGAATACTATTATGTGTACATTTTGAATAATAAAATAAGACGTTTTTGGATATATTATTTCAATAAATAGTTTTAAAGATCATTGTTTTGGTCTAAAGTCTAAAAATAGTAACTTTTCCTGTAAATATTGAGAAATAAAAGTTATGATTGGACGGAAATAGTATCTATTACAAATTAATATTACTAGGGGTTAAGGTTTTTAAAGACGCCAGTGGATTTCCACATCACATGTATATATGTATGTATACATATAAAAATATGTATGATTTTCGTGGTAACGATGTACGCATCGTTGGTCGTATTTATTACGTGTTATAATCGAACGACATAATTATAGGTCGTGTCGAGAATCGTTCAGATTCTTTGTGATTTAATTGGATTTTAATTGATCGCGGTCTTATTAATCAATGTGAGTTCATAGCCTCGCTTTTTCAATCTTTTGATGTTTTATAACCCCATGTGTGAATAACATGCTTGTCTACAAATTCTTATACTTACTTGCGTGTATCTTATAACAATGTGATTTTTAAGGATTTTGTGAGTTTTATAGCCCCATGTTTACTGTTTTTAACATATATTTTTGGGGTGAGAACAAGCTTGTTTACAATGGCATTTACATGGTTGAATTACAATTGGTTTACAAACACAATTTGCATAGCTCGCTAGAGATACATTATTTGACTTTATTTTTGGTCACAAATATATACTTGACTTTACTTTTGAAATGATTTCGGATTAGCTTAGGCTGATTGAACTGATAACAACAAAATTACTGCCCGGGTGTTTCTTGAGGGAGCACCAGGTAACGGGAGTACATATTTTTACATTACTGTCCGGGTGTTCTTAGAGGGGACACCGGTAACGGGAGTATATACTATTTGTATCACTGCCCAAATTAGGGTACATACAAGTCTACGTCACAGCGTCATGAACTGTAAATCACTTGGAGGGTGACGCGAAGGTTATGAAATAAGATCTACTCGGGTGCGGATCCCTGTTCCGGTAATTAGCTATCGCTCCGTTAAAGAACATTAATTAGCGTTGTCCACTGCATGATATAAAATAAGATCTATCGTGGAATTACAACGCCCCGTTCGGTGTTACTATCACTGACGACACGTTATATACATGTCGATATAATAACGTGGACTATACGCCCCCTCCCACCCCCCCCCCGACAAATTTACATACATTGAACATTTTTTCATTAAATTAACCCTGCATTCTTTTATAAAAATCTTGGGATAATAGTGGATACTTTTTGGTGACATAAAATGGGCCTGCATATTTTATAAACCTTTTACATGGTACTGGATGACACAGTGGATAAATATATTGTTAAACTTACATTCATATTTAAACCAATCTATAAACTCACCCCAACTTTAAATGTTGACCTTTTAAAGCATGTTGTTTTCTCAGGTGAATTAGATGCTTGATTTTTGATGTGCAATTGGAGATCTTATATTCAAGTTTTCAATGTGATGCAATTATGGGACATATGTTAATTAAAGTCAGAGTTTGATTAAATTAACAATGTTATTTTCAAACGACACATTAGCAGGTCGGTTCTCTTGTATCTATTGCTGTGTATTATGAAGTAGCACCCCATTTGGTATTCCGCTGCGTTGTATATAATTTTTGAGGGTGTTACAACATATACAACTCTCCTTTTGAAATCTCCCTATTTCCCTTCTACAACATATGTGAAATAAAAAATGGATATTCTGCCATATATTTAGAACAACGAATAATTGCAACACATCATACATCGCGACTCATCTTGAAACAACTTAAAAATCGCATTAATATGGTATCATGAAACTCTCATCCAAAATTAAACCGATTTACCATCTTATACGGAGAACTGAGCGAATCAAAATTAACCTTAGTTTCTTTCTCTGTCTTGTTATTTTATACATAGTCATATTGCTCAACGAATTGTCATAATGAGATTTCTTAATTCACATACCCGACAAAAAAAGAGTTCATGCGTTCACTTCTTTCAGCCGTAGACATTCCCATTCCCGTCCAAAATATATCTTTTACAAATGACGGCACTCAATGCCTTTAATCCTTGAACAAAGAACAAAATGTTGGGTTTTATAAACTAATTAACCTTTAATTAACACGAGTACGCAACGGAAGACACAAATCAAGAAGCGTGTACCTTTTAGCAATGAACGAACACCGTTCTTGAATATACGCGTATGTATAAATTTAATACACGAAAACCACGAAGATCTAAAAGAAGATCTCTCTACTTCGACACACTTAATATGTTCTTAGCAAATACTAACGTATGCTAGTACTAGTAGTGATTAAGCAAATGATCTCCCGATTCTTGAAAATCAACAAAACCACAAAACCCTTGTGGGTTATATACTTTGATTGACCCAAAGACTAAGAACCCGAAACCATTTTTGTTTCTTGCACCGATCGACCAAGGAGGAAAAGAGAGGAAATTAGGGATAATTTTCTAACTATGTGAATGTGTGTCTAAATATTGAATTTTAATGTTCATTAAATAGAACATAAAACTTGGCTTTCAAGTTAAGCATTTCACCTCCTCTTGGAATTAGGAAATCGATTGGATAAGGAAAGAGAGGAGGTTTCCCTCGCTTTCTTTTTCTCCGTATTTACATAACGGTCCTAATACTTAATCACTAATTAATATATTACATTTAATATATTAATATTATTGTTTTACGTATTAACGCGTGCGTCCCCATAGGCTCAAGTAAATTTCTCAGACATAATAATTATGATATCATTACATATTCCTAACATTACTCCCAACTTGACAGTCTCAAATAATATAATAACATTAGTAAGCGTCTAGCAACACTCCAATACTCCCAGGAATACCAGAGTGTGATTTCATAAATTTACGCTTAAATGATTTATGCATTTACTATCCATTTGTTTCTGATACCGTGTTAAAAATAGATATGGATCTAAGTCATTCCATTATTTAACGATTTTTTGTTTCTCGTATATGTAATTAATCTAGATTACCAAAAGTTATTGAGACACTTCTACATGAGCTTTTGGGTGCGGCCACACATAAATCTGATTAATCCTATAAGGGGCCCAGTGGCATCATTCTTCAACTATTGAAGGAACAAATTCTATATTGACTACAAGTGTCAAGTCATAATGCTTCACAATCAATTCTGAAAAAAGTCCTTATTAGCTACCTTATTCATGATAACTTAAACTAAATCAAGATTATCCACACATGCAAAACCTACTTGCATCTCAAGTCTAAGGATTTAGTAAATAAAATCACTTAAAAGATTCATTTAATGACGACGATCCATAAAGTGATAATCTTGTTAGTTGGGGAAGTTCAATATGCATCTTATGAATATCATGTGAGTTTGGTGGACACATCCTTTAATATCCAAATATATCACCAATCACTTAGATTTATCTTAGTTCAACAATATTCCCATATTGTTGATTGACAATGGACTTATTAGAATAATAAATATGTATCAGGATTAATTCAGCAATATATACAACAATTTATATTACAAATAACAACATGCCAAGTATCATTATCATTAAATAAAAGTTGTCTTAACATCCCTTATCCAAATACTAAATAGACCAAATGCATGCTAATTCTAGTTGATGAATCATGCCTCAAGATACGACGATAGTACTTGTTGACAAGGCATATATTTCATTAAATCCAACTAGCTTTTGTTCTTTCAGAATTTTAAGAATACTTATTTCAAGAATTCAATTAGTGATGTTCTTGAATATATATGATGATTGTTTGTTCATGTACTGTAGTGAAATAATTATGAGACACATTATCTTCCATAAGGTGTGTGACATCTGCTGTTGGAAACAATCATCTTTCACAGCTTCCAAAAGTGTAAAGCATTCTTATTCTTTAATGTATAATGCAACTATTACTCTTATTGAGCACAACTAGTCAACATGGTCATCACAAAGAATAAAATCCTATCATGACGAGTTATTGATCATCTCAATTAAATAGCATCAAAGTATACAAACTTACCATGCGTTTTATCCGTAAATAATGAAATACTCTATTAATAAATGTGTTGGCAACCCATGACTCCAAGTTCATTGTTTATTTTGATTACACACAATGAATTTTGCAACAGTATTTAGCGTGGGGGCGGGAAGAGGTTTCATTACTAGGGACAAATCTATTATCTAGGAATGAATTCCTAAATCCAAACATATTCCACTAAAAAAATTCAATTCAATAGTTATCTAGTAACTTTCGATTAGATACCAATGTTGTCAGATCATCTTGCATTCATCATAGAACTAACAGCTATTCATCTACACAATATAATGACATAATGAATCCTTTAGTCCGACTTAAGACTTCATTCATGTTTCATCTTATCAAAAGATATGTATCCATCGAGATTTTCTAAATGGTATATCATGTTGTGTTAGACTTATATACCGTATATGTTTATAACAATAAACATATATTTCAAGGTTGTATGTTTTATTTCCTAAATCTTTTCAAGTGAAGGAAAACTAAACATAATACTCCCATTAGCTTGTAGAAATACTCAGGATTTATCTTAATTATATTTAAATCAAGCAAGTGATTTACTTATTATTTCTCTCTTGGATACTTGCAATGATCCATACTTAGATTCTTGCCATTTGTATACTTCATAAAGATTATATGAATTCATAACTCCCGTTGATTATTAAATCTTCCTGTAATAGTAATCATTCAAGAAGAGTTTTGAAATTTCAATTCCAATATTTCATCTATATGAACACTAGTATGACAATAAACCATCTTTATATAATTAATGCGCATAGAAAGAATATTTAATCACAATCAATTGCTTGAGTATGATTAAAAATCTTGTCATAATTTGTGTATTAAATATGTGTACAACATTGTCCTTATGAGTTCGATACAAAGAAACAAACCACTTGGGTTTTCTACTCTTTGAAGAAACTCATTTTAACTTCTCAGTCTAACCATTTAGTTAAATTTCAATCAAGTTACAAAATTGGTTAGCTATTATGGATTGCACTTAAATTCATAGTTGGAGTTATTTACCAAATTCAAGATTCGACAATGCATCTCTATGGTTAGCAGGTTCACCATGATCCTCTGACTCATATTTCTTAGCATTGATATAGCATATATCAATCAAGTATTTGAGGTATCCTTGTAGATCTATGAATAAGAATTATATCATTATGAGGTTTAACATTTACATGTACAACCTCGGTATGATATTCACTAGAGGTTATGTATTTGTATTTGTATCTCTTCCAGATCTAAAAACGCTCCCACTTGCTTTTTGTAATCAGAGACTATTCTATAGTTACTTAGCATATAGAGTAACAATAATTTGTTCTCTTTTGGGACATTACAAGATACATCAACAGTTCCTGAGTTTAGTTTGGTAATATTATTCTTCATAAGAATTTTAACAAATTCAGAACTTTAATTTTAAGACTTAATGGAGTCATCACATTCCATAACATGATGGTGTCTTATTAACCTTCTAGGTTGGAGTCTTATTTAGTATATACAAGACATACTCAATTTTTAAACCTTGACAGATTCGAGGTAAAATATTTAAGTTATCAAAATCAAATGATTCCAAAAGAATTTGATTTAACACTTAGTGCGAAAGAGCCGGTGGAGAGGAAAGTATGGGGAGGGAGAGTTCTACGAGTAATATAGATTGTGGACCTAGACCGCAATCTCTTAAAAAAGAGTTAACTCTTAGGGTTTCATACTACACACATTTGTGCAAACCATATTGAATTTGGAGTATTTAGAAAAACGTATTGCATACTGTAATGTACACTATTTAACTAGTTCAGAACTCTGTGTACAATCTTTATAAAAAGATATAACATTTTGTGGTTTTTTTTAGCTATAGATTATTTCGCCTTTGAACAATTCAAGGACTAAAAAAATCGTTTCATGTCATACACCAGCAAACATAACTTTAATTTATGTTTAAGAGTCCATTCAACAATTAAAGGACTTCATGTTTATTACTTTACAATAAACACAAACATACTTAACTAAAGTAATTCTGAACGCCGACTCTTGGCTTTAATAGTAATATCAAGTTTAAATGAGATTACTTCATTATTTGGGATATTCCAAGAGCACCTAAACATTTTACTTGAAGTAGTCTTTAGTTCATATCTTGACATATGTTTTAAATAGGGCAATATGTCCTAGTAGAATATTAGTTTTCTTACCTTGCGGTCAAGTGAACCTTTAATCATATTGTTATTGTCATGTGTTGTACCTTACACACAATAAAGATTTCTCCCACTTGTGCATGGCACAACATAATACATGTAGTCAAACAACACGACGTTCATTTGTTTATGTAGACAATATGATAGTGTCACAGATATTAGCGTTACAAGTAGATATAGAGCCACTTTGTTTAATAAGAAATAGCGCACGACTATCCTTAAAACCATGAGTGTCTATAGTTGGAAAATAATGTATTATCTCAAGACAAGCTAGAAATAATATGGGTTACTAACAAGGAAATAAAGCTTGTAGCTCCCACTGAATTAGACAACAATTACATGAATGTCTTGTTCAGTAATAAATCGTAATGCTCCCACTGGATTTGACAACATTGCAAGTGTTACATAACCAGTGAAAACAAATAGCAATCTATTTATTTTCATACTTTCTTTGAAATCCTACTAGTAGTAATGTACTTAGGTTTCAAAATCTCTACTATGTAGATGGGGGACTATCTATCAATACTATTTATTAACTTGAAAATTAGGCATGCAATTTCCTCCTTAATTTTGGTTAAAGCAAACAACTAAATAAATCATGCTAGTTTGCCTTTACAACTTTTTGCAGTATTGTTGGTATTTTTATCAAGAAATCTAAAGCATCTTTAATTAAGATGTTATCATTTGATAGCTCCAAGAACATGTTCTCTAGTTATTCAAATGTCTTATATGTTTCAAAGTATTCACCACAGAATAAGAGTGACGAATCTATATGAAATATAAGTCATGCAATCTACTTAACCATGTAAGTTTGCTATGAGTTTGATTAAAATTAGGAAAATTCATTCATTCCTATTATAACTTTTCTGAGCAAGGAAAAATGATAAGAATGAGTCTCTCTTTTCCTTACAAGGAAAGGAGGCTCGGTTTCTCTTCTTCAAGAAAGAAACAAACCATCGTTTATGGTTTAATGTTGCATTAATACTATTAAAGAATCACAAAATTCAATTTTAGTATTTTCAATAATACTCCTTAAAGAAAATTAACTACCCACGTTTAACATTATGAACTGGGATTGACTTTTTCAAGGCTAGGATCCAACAGGGGGGCGATGGACTAAGGAGGTCCACCATCCCACATCAGTTGATCCTGCTAGCACTTGGTGTATTTCAAAAAGGAGTAATTGACGATAAATAATTGCCCCTAGTGCAATTCCTATAACATTACGGGACTTACTTTATTTCACTAATGAACAAGTAAACATGTTTCATCCCATCTATGCCTTGAGCTTAAGGTCTTACAAACTTAACTCGATTAAGTCGCCACAAGTCACAAACCGGTGACTACACACTACAACATAACACCAACGTCTCAAGAAAAGTGTATAATCACCTTGGGTTGCAATATACATACGTCTCACGTGATGTAAAAGGCAATTGCAAGTGTTCTTACAATTGGATGGCAACATCTTATTTAAAAGGGTATTTATATTTAACGTGGCAAATATGTATGAAGAAGCATGCATACATCTTCGTATCATAAATTTTAATAAAAACTTTACTCAATTAAGTTATTTATTACGGTGTCACTTATTTTCTATACATCTTATGTATAAATAGTGATACCTTTTAAAAATTGACGATTCAACGTGTTTTCAAATCTAAAAAGTTCTTATTTTATCGCGGGAAAAGATTATAGAAGGATTTAGAACCATTAAAACCCTAGACCATTCGCGCTTCCTATATAATTGCAGGATATCAAGGATATTATGGAGTATGGTTTCGTAGTAAGGTAGGGCAACACCTTAAGCCTTACCGCGAGATACCTCGAACCCTTAGTGATATGCCTTGCAAGTAAATAGTACTTTTGCAAATTACGTCATTGATAAAATTTAAAAGTTTAGTTTAAAAAACACATTATAAACCTATTAAAATTGCAAGTCTTGTTGTTGGAAACTTAAGGTAAGCCCTAACATTATTATATAACTCACACCCGATTGACTCATAAGGCTTCGCAATCAATAGTCTATAATAAATCTTATTTCATAATTATTAGTCATGTTTATATTTTTCTTTTAAAAAAAAAAAACCCTTTTGTTTTTACACAAGTCAACAACTTATAAAAACAAACAATAAATATAAACTACTAATACACATAACATTTATTTAAAAACACTTAACAATTAAATCATGCAAATCATAACGATGATAACAATTATCGAATAATTAAATTATGTATATATTCACATAAGCTCATTCTTCCAATGAATCGGCCACATACATCGATATACTCGATTGCGTAAGCCTTATATAAATATATACCACATAGCACATAAAAGCTTGATAAACAATATATTGGACTTCAGGCCCCGACAGACATAGCTACAGGTCGTCCCCAGCTTTGAGTGAACTACAAAGTTGTAGACTACTGATCTTGAATCTAACATACAATTTTCAGAATTTTTTTGACTTAATAATTAATATATATGATTTTAGTGACAAGGTGTCAAACAATCCAAAAACAAAAAAAACTCAACCTTTTATGTTTATTCAAATTTATAAGCATATATTTGCATGATGAACTGTGGAAAACAAGAAGGGGGGGGGGGTTGAATAGTTTTACCAATTAAAATTTAAGATACAAAAATTCTTTGTTAATTGTTTGAAATATTCTTAGATCTAGGAATGAATAAAAGACATATAATGAATTTAACGAGATAAGCAAGAATTAAAAGTAAAGGATATACGTCACAAGTATTTATAGTGGTTCAGATACAAGGACACCTTTCTTGCCCTACTTTGCTCCCCGAGTCACCTACTCGAGAGTTTGTAATCACTAGTCACCAATCTCCTTTAACCGGCGGAGAAGCCTCATAATGTCGCTTACACCCTTTAATGGTACAAAGCTAGATAATAGGTTCTAACATGGAAGAACTAAACATACGTTGCTTACCCTTTATTCAATACTAAGCTAATTACCGAGTCCTAATGTGGAAGGACAACCTTACAAAGCTTACCCTTTATTGGTACTAAGCTAAATACCAAGTTCTAACATAGGTGGAACCATCCTCATAATACACAACCAAAATACCACTTACTAACCCATTAGTACTTTGCTAAACACCCTCGACACATTACAAGAATTGATTTGAATAAATATGATATATGAAATGATGCTCCAAGATCAGTATTTAGATCTTCATGTGATGGGAGATGCTTGCGTCAAGTGAGCCTTGAAGCTTGATCTCATATGCAAACTCGATATATCTTTTCCTATTAAGAAAATAACCAAAACTCTAAAGTGATATGAAACATGATATGAGATCAGAGGTTAGATGAACGCAAGATGAAATTTATGAGAGAATGTATGAGAAAACAAGAGAAATGGCTTAGTATTTATAGGCAAAAAACTAACATTGTAGCCCGGTTCCGCCTATTCCTTTTGCACAAGGGAACCGACCAGTATAACATAATGGAACTGGCACTTACTGTTCACCAGTTCTAGCAGTTCCTTTTACCAAAAGGAACCGGCCATGTTAAAATGATGAAACCGGCTGTCTGACACAAAATATGAATTTTAGATTATTAAATCTTAAAATATTTTGTGTGATCTTGTATGGTGATGTCACCTATAATGTAAATTTATACATGACTTAAAGAACTAAGAAAATCAAAATTTATTTATGCATTATATGAATAATGTTGGATTTGATGTGGTATATGGTTTGCAGAAAAGACTTGTGTATTCTACGTTTTACTTTGTTTGAAAAACAAAAGTAAAGATATATTTTAAACAAAGTAACCAAGTTAATTTGCAGAGAAATACATCATACACATTTTAATAAGAAAGGTATAATTTTAGAAAATTTGAAATAATAATGGAGTATGATGCGAACGATGGATATGATGAGTGTTAATAATCAAGTTAGAAAACTATTTGTTTATAACAAATAAACTTTATTTTCTACTTTCGATGATTTTATGATTGTCATCGACAAAACACGGATAGATCGTAAAATATAAATAAATGTTTTTACGGCTTATTTTTATTAACACGAACAATTAACAATTAATCAAGAATGCATATATCATATATCAATCCATGATAAACATGCATGTGTTTATCACGGATAACCAATTAACAATTAATTACTAGCAAAAATGATCAATTAACAACTTAAACTATCAAAATTTAACAAATAAATTTTCATACAACCTAGGGTTTCGTCTAATAAATTTTAACAACCATAAAGATCTAATCTTTATAATCAAGAACGCCCAAAGGGCTTAAAAAATTAATCAAGAACCCTAATTTTTCAAATTTCACATCTTTGTAATTATAAATTCTACATGATGGCTCGTGATGCCATTGTTGGATTTTATAAACTAATTAACCTTTAATTAACATGAGTACGCAACGAAAGACATAAATCACATATAGAATAAGTAGTTAACAAAGGGATCAAGAAGCTTGTACCTTTTAGCAATAAACGAACACCATTCTTGAATATACGCGTATGTATAAATTTAATACGCGAAAACCACGAGGGTAGACTGAAAGACAAGAGTCTCGGGTCTATTGTCTTCGACACCACACAATACATTCTTAGCAAACAATAAACTATATGCTATACGAGTAGGATTAAGAAAAAAATGATCTCCCGAATTCTTGACAATCAACAAAACCACGAAACCCTTGTGGTTTATACACTTCGATCGACCCAAAGACCAAGAACCCGAAACCTTTTTGGTTTCTTGCACCGATCAACCAAGGAGGAAAAGAGAGGAAATTAGGGATAATTTTCTAGTTATGTGAATGTGTGTCTAAATAATGAATTTAGGATTCATTATATAGGCACATAAAACTTGGCTTGCAAGTTAAGCATTCCACCTCCTTTTGGAATTAGGAAAGCGATTGGATAACGAAAGAGAGGAGATTTCCCTCACTTTCCTTTTCTCCATATTTAAATAACGGTCCTCATACTTAATCACTAATTAATATATTATATTTAATATATTATTATTATTGTTTTACGTATTAACGCGTGCGTCCCCATAGGCTCAAGTAAATTTCCTAGACATATATTATTTGATATATGTACATATCCCAACACAGAACCACTCAATTTTTTTCAAGATTATAATCCCTATTCTCGACCATCCATCATCAAGCTCTTAACATTCCACGAGCTCATCCACAAGGGATTTTGAGATCTCTTATTCTTTATATTGTCCAAAACCCTCCTAATTTTGGATGTTATTATTAGTGTCGAGTCTAGTTAATATATACGATAAGTAAAAGGTAGCTAAGTGTCTTTTTCTTTATATGTTTATTTGAGTGGGCTGGAACCAAAGCCCATTCCTAGTCGGTGTAGACTAGGGCATCCACCCCCTCACCCTATAAAAGGAGGTGAGGGGGTGATGCTCAATACATACGCATCTTCTATTCTTTCCTGTAACCGATCGAGGTTTTGTGGTAATACAATATAATCGTTCGGTTATACTTTGTGGTGTTTCGTTCTTCTTGTTTCTTTGTTCTTCAACGGGTACGTTGAAGGTAGCAACTTGTGCTTGATTTATTCCGTGATCTAGCGTTCCACGATCAAGCTTCGGTTTGTTGTCGTAATCGTACAACAAGTGGTATCAAGAGCCGCGGTTATTGTGGTCTTGAAGTTCGAGGGCTGGTTCGGAGGTTCGAGCAAAGAAACAATTTTCGGGTTTTCGAATCGTTATCGGAAGTTGCAGGTTTTTCACACGAAGAAGACGAAGGTTTATATTATTTATAGTTCACGTGAAAGAAAAGAAAAGTGACCTTCTGTGATTGGTTTATTATTTCTCATCACGTGACTATACTACAAAGAAGGGTTTCGAGTTTTATAATTAAAACTCGACTTCGTGCGAAGGTTCTTGTTGCGGTTTTTTTTCTTGTGTTACAAGTTTATAGTCGAGGTACTTGGGTCTCAAGTTTATCGACTTGGTTACTTGTTCGTGATCGAGGTTTAGGGTTTCTAATTAAATCGATTTGTAAGAAGGTATATTTTTACGCAACAAGGTTTAAAGAATATGTCGTCGATAGCGAAGTTTGACGTCGAAAAATTTAACGGTTCTAATGACTTTAGGTTATGGCGTGTGAAGATGCGGTGTTTACTAATTCAACATGGTTGGGAGGCTGCGTTAGATCCATTCCCAAAAACCATGACGGACGATGATAAAACTGCGGCGTTGAAGACGGATGTCTACAAGAAAGCACACAATGCCTTACTCTTATGCTTGGATAACAAGGTGTTGAGGGAAGTCAACAAAGAAGATTCTGCTGCGGGTGTTTGGTTAAAGTTGGAAACTTTGTATATGACAAAGTCTTTAGCCAATAAATTATACTTGAAGAAGAAGTTGTTCACTTTCTATATGCATTCAGGTAAGAAATTATCTAAACATATAGATGAGTTTAATAAGTTGATCGGTGACTTGGCGAACATAAACGTTGATATTGATGACTAAGATCAGGTACTCATGTTACTTACATCATTACCACCTTTATATGATAACTTTGTGGAGACATTGCTTTATGGAAAAGAGGGAGGTGCGGGCGCACTTTGTATAGATGTCAAGTCTATCCCTCAATACACGGATTGAAAAAGAGGACAAAGATGCAAAGGATGATGGTGAGGTTATATTAAGGGAAGGTTCGATCATTGGGGTACTCAAGGACTTGGTAGTTTCGCGATCAGAATTCCGAAAGTAAAGGAACTTATAAACTGAAATGTTCTCATAATGTTATCAAGGAATCACTCGAAAAAAGATTGTCCAAAAAGGAAGAAGAAGGAATCTACTGTTTTGTCAAGAAAATGTGGGACAAGGTTATGGTTCTGAGGTTATGACAATGGTAACACTGTTGATGCGGAGTGAGGAGAGGTTCTAGAGTGGTTCATTGGACTCCGGTGGCTCTTTTCATATGACGCCTATGAGGGACTTCTTGTTTGACTTTAAGGAGTTCAATGGTGGTATGGTTTTGCTCGGTATAATTAGAGGCATGTGCCCATCATGGGGAAATATGAAAGGTGAGAGTACAAATGAAAGATGGTTTCAATTTTTGTTGGCTTGAAATGTGCATATACATACCCGAGTAAAGAGGAAATTCGATATCTAATGGGCACGTCTGGACAAGAGGGCTATCGTGAAGTGTAGAATGACACACACACACCACACAGATCAAGGTTACTCTTCCATTCTACAACTTTACGGTATAGCCCTCTCTGCCAGAGTCCCAAAGATATCAAATTTCTCTTCAACTCGGGAATGTAACGCACATTCTCAAGCACAAAACTTAAACCATCTTTCAATATTGTTTTTTTTGTACACTCACCTTTCCTACCCCATGATGCACATTGCCTAATTATCACCCGAGCAAACCGTACACCATTGACTTCTTAAAGTCAAACATGATTCCCTCCAGCGCATATGAAAAGAGCCACCAAGTCCATGACCCACACTAAGAACCTCTCCTCACTCACCGCCATCAACAAGTTACCATTGTCATAACCCTCAGAACCATAACCTTGTCCCACATTCTTCTTGACAAAACCAGTTGATTCCTTCTTCTTCCTTTTTGGACAATCTTTTTTCAAGTGATCCTCAGAATAACATATGTAACATTTCAGTTTATAAGTTCCTTTACCTTTCGACTTCGATCGCGAACTACCAAGTCCTTGATTACCCCAATGATCCGACCTTCCCCTTACATATAACCCATCACCATCATCCTTTGCATCTGGCCACGTTTTCAACTCCCGTGATTGAGGCTAGACAATACATCTTCATAGTGAGCGACTCTCTTCGCATAAAGCAATGTCTCCACAATTTATCAATATAAAGTGGTAATGATGTAAGTAACATAGTACTGATCTAGTCATCAATATCAACGTTTATGTTCGCAATCACCGATCAACTTTATTAAACTCATCTATAAGTTTTAGATAATTTCTATACCTGAAAGCATATAAGAAAGGAACAACATCTTTCAAGTATAATTTATTGGCTAAAGACTTTGTCATATACAAAGTTTCCAACTTTAACCAAACACCCGCAGCAGAACTTTCTTTGTTGACTTCCCTCAACACCTTGTTATCCAAGCATAAGAGTAAGGCATTGTTGCTTTCTGTGTAGACTCCGTCTTCACGCCGCCATTTTACATCGTCGTCATGGTTTTTGGGAATGGATCTAACGCAGCCTCCCAACCATGTTGAATTAGTAAACACCGCATCTTCACACGCCATAACCTAAAGTCATTAGAACCGTCAAATTTTTCGACGTCAAACTTCGCTATCGACGACATATTCTTTAAACCTTGTTGCGTAAAAATATACCTTCTTGCAAATCGATTTAATTAGAAACCCTAAACCTCGATCACGAACAAGTAACCAAGTCGATAAACTTGAGACCCAAGTACCTCGACTATAAACTTGTAACACAAGAAAAAAAAACCGTAACAAGAACCTTCGCACGAAGTTGAGTTTTAATTATAAAACTCGAAACCCTTCTTTGTAGTATAGTCACGTGATGAGAAATAATAAACCAATCACAGAAGGTCACTTTTCTTTTCTTTCACGTGAACTATAAATAATATAAACCTTCGTCTTCTTCGTGTGAAAAACCTGCAACTTCCGATAACGATTCGAAAAACCCGAAAACCGTTTCTTTGCTCGAACCTCCGAACCAGCCCTCGAACTTCAAGACCACAATAACCGCGGCTCTTGATACCACTTGTTGTACGATTACGACACAAACCGAAGCCCTTGAATCGTGTGAACGCTAGATCACTGATAAATCAAGCACAAGTTTTGCTACCATTCAACGTCCCTTGAGAACAAAGAAACAAAAGAAGAAAACACCACAAAGTATAACCGAACGATTATATTGTATTACCACAAAACCTCGATCGGTTATAGGAAAGAATAGAAGATGCGTATTTATTGAGCATCACCCTTTACCTCCTTTTATTGGGTGAGGGGGTGGATGCCCTAGTCTACACCGACTAGGAATGGGCTTTGGTTCCAGCTCACTCAAACAAACATATAAAGAAAAAGACACTAGCGACCTTCACTTATCGTAACATATTAACTAGACTCCGACACTATGGTAAGTAGACATCCAAAAATATTGAGGGTTTTGGACAATATAAAGAAATAATAGACTCAAAAAGTCGCCATGTTGTGATGAGCCTCGTGTTAAGTGTTTAAGATCTTGATTTATGATGGTCCGAGAATAGGATAATAAGTCTTGCGCGCAAAAATTGAGTGGTTCTGTGTTGGGATATGTACATATATCAAATAATATATGTCTAGGAAATTTACTTGAGCCTATGGGGACGCACGCGTTAATACGTAAAACAATAATAATAATATATTAAATATAATATATTAATTAGTGATTAAGTATGAGGACCGTTATTTAAATATGGAGAAAAGGAAAGTGAGGGAAATCTCCTCTCTTTCGTTATCCAATCGGTTTCCTAATTCCCACCCAAAAGGAGGTGGAATGCTTAACTTGCAAGCCAAGTTTTATGTGCCTATATAATGAATCCTAAATTCATTATTTAGACACACATTCACATAACTAGAAAATTATCCCTAATTTCCTCTCTTTTCCTCCTTGGTTGATCGGTGCAAGAAACCAAAAAGGTTTCGGGTTCTTGGTCTTTGGGTCGATCGAAGTGTATAAACCACAAGGGTTTCGTGGTTTTGTTGATTGTCAAGAATCGGGAGATCGTTTTCTTAATCCCTACTAGTACTAGCATACGTTATTGTTTGCTAAGAACGTATTGTGTGTGTCGAAGTAGAGAGATCTTGTTTTAGATCTTCCGTGGTTTTCACGTATTAAATTTATACATACGCGTATATTCAAGAACGGTGTTCGTTTATTGCTAAAAGGTACACGCTTCTTGATCCCTTTGTTAACTACTTATTCTATATGTGATTTATGTCTTTCGTTGCGTACTCGTGTTAATTAAAGGTTAATTAGTTTATAAAATCCAACAATGGCATCACGAGCCATCATGTAGAATTTATAATTACAAAGATGTGAAATTTGAAAAATTAGGGTTCTTGATTAATTTTTTAAGCCCTTTGGGCGTTCTTGATTATAAAGATTAGATCTTTATGGTTGTTAAAATTTATTAGACGAAACCCTAGGTGGTATAAAATTTATTTGTTAAATTTTTGATAGTTTAAGTTAGTTAAATGATCATTTTGCTAGTCATTAATTGTTAAATGGTTTAACCGTGATAAACACATGCATGTATATCATGGACAGATAAGATATATCAATCTTGATTAATTGTTTAATTGGTTCGTGTTAATAAAAATAAGCCGTAAAAACATTTATTTATATTTTACGATCTATCCGTGTTTTGTCGATGACAATCATAAAATCATCGAAAGTAGAAAATAAAGTTTATTTGTTATAAACAAATAGTTTTCTAACTTGATTATTAACACTCATCATATCCATCGTTCGCATCATACTCCATTATTATTTCAAATTTTCTAAAATTATACCTTTCTTATTAAAATGTGTATGATGTATTTCTCTGCAAATTAACTTGGTTACTTTGTTTAAAATATATCTTTACTTTTGTTTTTCAAACAAAGTAAAACGTAGAATACACAAGTCTTTTCTACAAACCATATACCACATCAAATCCTACATTATTCATATAATGCATAAATAAATTTTTATTTTCTTAGTTCTTTAAGTCATGTATATATTTACATTATAGGTGACATCACCATACAAGATCACACAAAATATTTTAAGATTTAATAATCTAAAATTCATATTTTGTGTCAGACAGCCGGTTTCATCATTTTAACATGGCCGGTTCCTTTTGGTAAAAGGAACTGCTAGAACTGGTGAACAGTAAGTGCCAGTTCCATTATGTTTATACTGAGTCCGGTTTTCCCTTGTGCAAAAGGAATAGGCGGAACCGGGCTACAATGTTAGTTTTTTGCCTATAAATACTAAGCCATTTCTCTTGTTTTCTCATACATTCTCTCATAAATTTCATCTTGCGTTCATCTAACCTCTGATCTCATATCATGTTTCATATCACTTTAGAGTTTTGGTTATTTTCTTAATAGGAAAAGATATATCGAGTTTGCATACGAGATCAAGCTTCAAGGCTCACTTGACGCAAGCATCTCCCATCACATGAAGATCTAATTACTTATCTTGGAGCATCATTTCATATATCAATTCATTCAAATCAATTCTTGTAATGTGTCGAGGGTGTTTAGCAAAGATACAATGGTTTAGTAAGTGGTATTTGGTTTAGTCTTATGAGGATGGTGGTCCACCTTGGTAGAACTTGGTATTTAGCTTAGTACCAATAAAGGGTAAGCTTTGTAAGGTTGTCCTTCCACATTAGGACTCGGTAATTAGCTTAGTATTGAATAAAGGGTAAGCAACGTATGTTTAGTTCTTCCATGTTAGAACCTATTATCTAGCTTTGTACCATTAAAGGGTGTAAGCGACATTATGAGGCTTCTCCGCCGGTTAAAGGAGATTGGTGACTAGTGATTACAAACTCTCGAGTAGGTGACTCGGGTAGCAAAGTAGGGCAAGGAAGGTGTCCTTGTATCCGAACCACTATAAATACTTGTGACGTATATCCTTTACTTTTAATTCTTGCTTATCTCGTTAAATTCATTATATGTCTTTTATTCATTCCTAGATCTAAGAATATTTCAAACAATTAACAAAGAATTTTTGTATCTAAAATTTAGTGTAAAAAAAAAAAAAAACCCCCCTTTTATTTCAACCCCCCCCCCCCTCTAGTTTTCCACAGTTTCATCATGCAAATATATGCTTATAAATTTGAATAAACATAAAAGGTTGAGTTTTTTTTAGTTTTTGGATTGTTTGACACCTTGTCACTAAAAAATTCATAATATATTCATATTAAGTCAAAAAAATCTAAAAATTTTATGTTAGATCCAAGACTCAGTAGGCTACAACTTTGTAGTTCACTGTAAAAGCTGGGGAAGACCCTAGCTATGTCCTGTCGGGGCCTGAAGTCAACTAATATTGTTTATCAGCTTTTATGTGCTATGTGGTATATATTTATATAAGGCTTACTTAATCGATTATATCGGTGTATGTGGCTCGATTCATTGGAAGAATGAGCCTTATGTGAATATATACATAATTTAATTATTCGA
This sequence comes from Tanacetum coccineum, assembly GCA_026074375.1. Classification (NCBI taxonomy): domain Eukaryota; kingdom Viridiplantae; phylum Streptophyta; class Magnoliopsida; order Asterales; family Asteraceae; genus Tanacetum; species Tanacetum coccineum. The sequence goes on from BQNB010046879.1 coordinate 41,441, forward strand.
TAATTGTTATCATCGTTATGATTTGCATGATTTAATTGTTAAGTGTTTTTAAATAAATGTTATGTGTATTAGTAGTTTATATTTATTGTTTGTTTTTATAAGTTGTTGACTTGTGTAAAAACAAAAGGGTTTTTTAAAAAAGAAAAATATAAACATGACTAATAATTATGAAATAAGATTTATTATAGACTATTGATTGCGAAGCCTTATGAGTCAATCGGGTGTGGTTATCTATAATGTTAGGGCTCATACCTTAACTTTCCACAACAAGACTTGCAATTTAATAGGTTTATAATGTGTTTTTTAAACTAAACTTTTAAATTTTATCAATGACGTAATTTGCAAAAGTACTATTTACTTGCAAGGCATATCACTAAGGGTTCGAGGTATCTCGCGGTAAGGCTTAAGGTGTTGCCCTACCTTACTACGAAACCATACTCCATAATATCCTTGATATCCTGCAATTATATAGGAAGCGCGAATGGTCTAGGGTTTTAATGGTTCTAAATCCTTCTATAATCTTTTCCCGCGATAAAATAAGAACTTTTTAGATTTGAAAACACGTTGAATCGTCAATTTTTAAAAGGTATCACTATTTATACATAAGATGTATAGAAAATAAGTGACACCGTAATAAATAACTTAATTGAGTAAAGTTTTTATTAAAATTTATGATACGAAGATGTATGCATGCTTCTTCATACATATTTGCCACGTTAAATATAAATACCCTTTTAAATAAGATGTTGCCATCCAATTGTAAGAACACTTGCAATTGCCTTTTACATCACTGAGACAGTATGAAGTATTGCAACCCAATGTGATATATAACACTTTTCTTGAGACGTGGCGTGTACAGAATCACCGTTTTTTGATTGGGCGACTTAATCGAGTTAAGTTTGTAAGACCTTAAGCTCAAGGCATAGATGGGATGAAACATGTTTACTTGTTCATTAGTGAAATAAAGTAAGTCCCGTAATGTTATAGGAATTGCACTAGGGGCAATTATTTATCGTCAATTACCTTTTGAATACACCATTGCTAGCAGATCAACTGATGTGATGGTGGTATGTCAAGTAGGATCCTAGCCTTTAGAAAATTAATTGTTTATATTGTTAAACGTGGGTAGTTAATTTTCTTTAAGGAGTATTATTGAAAATACTAAAATTGAATTTTGTGATTCTTTAATAGTATTAATGCAACATTAAACCATAAGCGATGTTTGTTTCTTTCTTGAAGAAGACAAACCGAGCCTCCTTTCCTTGTAAGGAAAAGAGAGACTCATTCCTATCATTTTTCCTTGCTCAGAAAAGTTATAATAGGAATGAATGAATTTTCCTAATTTTAATCAAACTCATAGCAAACTTACATGGTGATAATGAGTGAAGTGCATGACCTTATATTTCATATAGATTCGTCACTCTTATTCTGTGGTGAATACTTTGAAACATATAAGACATTTGAATAACTAGAGAACATGTTCTTGGAGCTATCAAATGATAACATCTTAATTAAAGATGCTTTATGATTTCTTTGAATAGGTAATACTAATACTACCGCAAAAGTGGAAAAGGCAAACTAGGATAATGTATCTAGTTGTTTGTCTTAATAAAATTAAGGAGGAAATTGCATGCCTAATTTTCAAGTTAATAAATAGCATTAATGGATAGTCCCTCATCTACATGGTTGAAAATTTTAAAATCCAAGTACATAACTAATTAAGATCTCAAAGAAAGTTGGAAAATAAATAGATCACTATTTGTTTTTACTAGTTATGTAACACTTACAATGTTGTCAAATCCAGTGGGAGCATCGTGATTTATTCCTGAACAAGACATTAATGTAATGTTGTCTAATTCAGTGGGAGCTACAAGATTTATTATCTTGGTAGTAACCCATATTATTTCTCGCTTATCTTGAGATAATTTATAGTTCTCCAACTATACACACTAATGGTTTTAAGGATAGTCGTGCACTATTTCTTATTAAACGAAGTGGTTCTATATCTACTTGTAAC
>BQNB010046880.1:0-43457 GCA_026074375.1 Tanacetum coccineum
ACAAACGTGTAAACTATTCAACCCCCCTTCTAGTTTCCACACATCACAAATTAAAATCCTAAACTATTACATAAACTTAAATCAAAGAAATACAATAAAGGATTTAAACTATCCTACTCCTATTTTTACTGCTACTCTAACTCTACTCCTACTACTACTCGGATAAAAAAAAGACAGAAAACTAAAAAAAGAAGATAAGGTCCTAACGTCTGCTGCCCCTTTCTTTTATAGCATGCGTAGCAATAAAGCAAGAATCCACCTGGCCCTCATTTGTTTTTCTAGTCTTGGGACACGTGTTAAATTCTATTGTTGGGCCGAGTCTCACTCCAATCTAGGCCAAGCTTCATTTCTTACTGATGGGCCAGTATTGTTGGGCTAGGATGTGGCTTAGCTGCTGCTATAGTTAGTTTAATATAAATATGGGTCGGTCCAACCCATATAAATGGTGTCGGGCCGGCCCAATAAAAGATGAAAGCACCGTTAAACTTGATTTTTTGTGCTCTTTCCAATGACATACTCGAGAAATATTAACGACTTCGTCTTGATTTTGAAAAACGCGTAAACGTCTTCAAATCTTAACCGAAAGTCTTTGTTTTTGCTTCGTTTTCAATCCTTTGTACCTGCAAGACATAAAAACACAAACCAAACATATTTGCAATAATATTAAGCATATTTCATGTTTTTAGTCCAATTAGTAGTGTTTTCCGGGTTATAAATGATGTGTGTTTTAGCACACATCAAATTCCTCCACACTAAGCCATTGCTAGTCCCACACGCAATGTTTATAATACACGCCCGAAAAAAATAATTTAACCCCCTTAACTTATGACCCCTCACATCAAACAAGAACATAAAAGGTCCATTAAAAAGGTTCAAAAATTATTTATTTCTAAAGCGCCCCCATTTTAACCACTTATTCGATAATAGATAAAAACAAAGATAAAATCTATTTAAAAGGCTTTAAAAACGGGAGTTCGTCATCCTTTACTTTTCACATTCCCCAAACCAAGCTCAAAACGAAATCACAGCCAAATATAAGATTAGATGCTAACACTGCTCATAAATGCTAATTGTGTAAGTATAAACCTAACTTTTTGCTCCCATTATTCCTAAATCCTCTAAGTATTTTATTATTATTTTTATTGATTGACAAATAAATTATGTCCTTATTAATATAAAGTAAACCCGGTTTAGACCACAATTAGTTTGAAATCCTTTCCTAAAGAGACGATATGGTGAGAATAAGGTCCACATTAAGGTTCTAATTTCGCATGATTTAGGGGTTATCCTTTTTATTTCATCCGAAATAACTCAACTACGAGTCCAGAGACGGAAGATTTATTTACATAACCCCGAAGTCGAAATTTGGCTTTATTATTGCAACATTATTATCCCTCGGTCCTTTAAACAACTGCCACATCACTATGCGAGCCGACCATGGTCCAGGAGTCTTATTTCGACCTTGGTGATCCTCGACCTTTTTTAAGGCTGCAACATCGGTTGTGAGCCGGCAAGATGCAGCAAACTTTTATCAGTCTCGGATTATTATTCTTACTATAGGCCTTCTTTTGAAGACTGCCACATCGGTTGTGAGCTGGCAAGAGGTAGTAAACTTTTATCAGCCCACAATTTTTATTATTATTATTATTACCTCCACCCTTTAAACGACTACCACATCGGTATGCGAGCCGACCATGGTCCAGGAGTCTATTTCCCCACAACACTGACAAAACCTCGATGTGTACCTTACTTTCATTAGAAGGAATCTCTACGAAGGGATCTAAACTAAGAATCGCAAAAACCAAAGCAACTTTATTTATTTAACAATAATATAACGTTTATTAAGCTGATGGGAGCAAAAAGCCACAATTAACCTCTATTAGCTCTAAAGAGTTCCAACTACTCACGCTTAGCATCTAACGTTTATTTAACTCTATCGTTTGTTGTTTTTGCAAAATTTTAAAGTTTAGCAAGTTAGTCTCAAGAAGATAAGGGGAAATCTAGAGTGAAACGCTTATCGGTCAAGTCAGTATTATCTTAGTTCTACGGGCATTCTTATTTCTTTATTTTTTATTTCATCATTTTTTTTCATTAATTTTTTTATCTTATATATAGATATATTATTAAATATATATATATATATTATATATATCATTTATTATTATATTAATTTATATATATATATCATAATAAAAAATAAAATTTTAAAATTTTGAATCAAACGAGGGTTGCGTGTGGAACACATATAGGCACAGGTATGATCACATTTTGATAGAAACCCCCCCCCCCCCACACACACACTTAGAATGGAACTTTGGCCTCAATGTTTACAAGCATCGAGTTTTATCCCCACACTTAGGAACGAAAAAGGAAAATGCAAAAAATTCTAAGTGTGAAAGGGAAAACACAATATATATACATGATCAGGATTGAGGATTCCAAAATAAACCAAAGATCGAAGATCGGGCGATTGGAGGATTGAAAACAAGCACGAGTCTTCATAATCTTAAGGAATCCTGCAAAAACGGTACCACACACCAAAGAAAGAAGTACGCCCCCACACTTGGGCTATAAAATCACATACTCATTTATTAAGAAAATAGAAAGAAGAAAAGACACGGGTTGCCTCCCAAGAAGCGCTTGTTTTTGTGCGATTCTCTAGCTTGACTCTCCCCATATCATCGTAAAACTCGGGACGAAACAAGTGAAAGAGCAAACTTCCATCGGACTTTCAAAGGCCACCGGTTCTAAGGAATAAAAACTATATGCGGAGATGTCGGGGTCAAAAATGATATCCTCACTCCCGGAGGAAAGAGGAAAAGAAGAATCCACCGGATAGGTGAAATAAGGAAGAAAAATTTGAAGAACATATGTGAGGGAAAGATAATGGCGATCCTCAAAGGGTAAGCTCACATATGTTGGAGAAAAAAATTGTCATGAATCCCGGGGTTGAAAACTTTGTCCTTGGTCATCAAATCATCAATTGGAGCATCGTACAAAATCTTCTTCCATTCATTCTCTTTAGATTCCAAATCAAATAAATGATCATTCTCTTCGAGAGGCGGTTTATCGGTGAACCCCTCAAGAATGGAATCAATGCTTATCTTAGACGGATCACGGTGAAGTAGAAACTCAATCTCATCAACGTCGTCACCTGGGTCGAAACACTCATCCTCATTATCATCGGAAAGAGGTGTGACTAACAAACCCGGCTCATCAAGGTTAGAAACATAAGAGTCCTTACTCTCGATGTCCTCTAACACCTCATCAAAAAGAGGATTTACGTCACTAGAAATGTATTCGTCATCAAATTCAAAAAGAGGGTTCGAGTACATTTTAACATTTTCTTCTGGAACGTCCTCATCGGATAGTGACTCATCATCAATAAAGGTAAAATCATTATTTGAATCGAAGAGAGGGTTAGAGAAAGTCACGGATTTTTCCTCATAAATGTTAATGGGAGAGAAATCATCACACATAGATAAATCACAATCACTATCACTCTCGGAAGTATCCTCGGACTCACTTGGGATTTCGACAAGGTCCTCAACACTAGACTTTATGAATTCGTCCGATTCCTTTTCAGGAATAGTGCTAAGTTCCTCATCCCCCATGATGAGAGGGTCCTCGGGTTCCAAAGTCGGTAAAACGGGTGTGATTGCAATAGACGGAGGTATTTGAGAATAAATTTCATTCAAAGGAATAGTACTCTCCTCGTAATCATAGTCATCATCGTCATCATAGAAAATAGAAGGCTTCCAATATTGAGAACTAACTTTAGCTGCCTGCTCTTCTGCAATATTCTTTTCTTCCTGCTTTTCTTGAACGTATTTATTTAACTTTTCACAAAGAGCTTGCAAAGCTTGAGGAAGTTTCGCTTCAAGAAGCAATTCCGCCATACTTTTTTCTTGAGGAGGTTGATGAGTGACGAAATATTGCGGGGTTGATATTGGCCAAAATTAGAAGAATTAGAATTATAGCAAAAATTAGGCTCATAGGATTTCAGTTGTTGACATTGAAAAGTCTCATGAGGACCCCCACAGCGGGTACAACAAAGAAATTGTTGTTGAAAATTAGGTGAAGTTTGTGTAAAATTATCAAAGTTTTGATTGTAACACGGTTCTGGCTCATAGACAAGCAGAACTTGTGGTGGACAATCGTAACCATACTGAGCATCGTTTCCACATAACTCACCAGAATACGTCTGGTACTGGGGTTGTGGAGGGTAGTCGGAAAAATTTGGAGAATCATTGAAAGAATTCGGATCTGGATCATAAGCGAATGAATCTCCATCTCCAAAACAGCATACAAAACAAACTTCATCCATAAGATTTCTTCAACACCGCACACAAGTACACAGTTGAAACATATCACCAAACGAGCCTCCACACTTAAAACAACTACGTGGGGTGAATGTCGACATAAGAATTAAACGGATAAGAAGATAAAGAAGATAAGAATTACAAGAAATTAGAGGATAAAGGAGAATATTTTTAGATTTTTATAAAGATTGTAATTAAAATAAAAATATTTTTTTTTGGTCCATTTAATGGACCTCCACACCACGAGCAACCAAAATGGTTATACGAAGACATGTCGAAGAATTAAACGATAGAGAGGTAAAGAAATAAGAATTAAACGAACAAGAGGATAGAGAAAAATATTTATAGATTTTTCAAATAGAACATAAGGAAAAGAAATAATAAAAATAAGAAAGAAAAATATTATTGGTATTTTTTTTAATATTTATAAAAGAAAAGGAAAAATAAAAATAAAATGGAAAATATTTTTGGATAAGTACGAAAATAAACTTTTCGAAGAAAGGATCTTCAAGGCATCAACATCGAAACAAAACGTGAAAATCGTACACCTCTCCCCGGCAGCGGTGCCATTTTTGGTAAACATCAAACGCGTGTCGTAATAATATAAAGTATATCCCGTTAGATAAAAAAATTACTTTAGGAAAAGTAATAGTCTATCTTCTGAGTGTCGTTTCCACGGCGATAGATGAATTGAGATCCATGTTAATGTTTTAAAGAAAAATGATGGATTATCTTTTAAGATTTTTGATTTTAAAACTATTTTTAATACTAAGAAAAAAAAAGAAAATTATACTAATAATAATGCTAGAATTAAACTAATCAATTAAACTAAGAGAATTATGCTAAAATGATCTAAAAGATTTATAAAACGAATATGCTTGCTAAGTGACATGAAAAGTTCATTAAGTGTTAATTAAGGTTTATTAACGAATTAATTTCCTTAAAAAAGATAATTATTTCACAACTTTGGTTTATATTGACAAAGACCTCTTAAAAAGATATTAATTACTAGATGTGTAGTTTGACTATTTTTCCGGATTTTGCCCTTTAAAACATTCAAACTACAAATCTAAATAATCGAAGATTATTAATCAACTAACCCTTTTTTAAATCCACACTTAATTCCCAATTCACAATATCACTTAACAAGCACTAATAAAACTACTCACTAGGCATTACGATTAAGCTAGAAACAATCATAATATCAAACATAAACATTTTTAACTAATTAAAAAAACTACTAATTAAAGAAATAGGAAAAGAAGGTAGAACCCGATTCGAGCAACGAAAGATATTACAACCACCCGATTTAATAAACTAAGCTAAATAAATTAAGTTTATTTCAAATTAAAATTTTATTAAACTTATTAGATGATAAAGTAGTAAATTTTATACACCAATAAGCTAGTAAAACCAAAATGAGTCGAAAACTTAATTAATCAACTAGTTTAATAAACCCTTAAGCTCCACGCCACATGAGTTGAACCGACTCATCAACAATAAGACAACAAAGTTAATGGCAATTAATTAATCAAAACAATAAGCTAATATATCCTAAATATGATCTAAAATTACTAATGTAACAGAATTTTTTTTCAAACGAGACAAATTCCTCTATATCACTAAATTGCCCTATATGATATCTTAAACCAAACAAGCTAAATGTAATAGATGAATCAAAAAAATACCATAAACCACAAACCGAGCCGAATAAACCAATAAGCCACAAACTCAAAATGAAAATAAGCTACTAACCGAATAATCCGAATCGAAGCAAACCTACTTTTATACCAACAAAATTCATAAGAAACATTATTTAAGATCAATAACATAACCTGGACAAATCGAAGCAACATAAACCATCTAAAATAAAATATTCCGAATCGAATCGATGGACAGAAAGTTTAGGTAAATCATATTCAACACCTTCGAATCCTTAACACAAAAATCGATCCTAAATCATACTCGTATAAATTCAACCGTGCATCACAAATTAAAATCCTAAACTATTACATAAACTTAAATCAAAGAAATACAATAAAGGATTTAAACTATCCTACACCTATTTTTACTGCTACTCTAACTCTACTCCTACTACTACTCGGATAAAAAAATTGACAGAAAACTAAAAAAAGAAGATAAGGTCTTAACGTCTGCTGCCCCTTTCTTTTATAGCATGTGTAGCAATAAAGCAAGAATCCACCCGGGCCTCATTTGTTTTTCTAGTCTTGGGACACATGTGTTATATTCTATTGTTAGGCCGAGTCTCACTCCAATCTGGGCCAAGCTTCATTTCTTACTAATGGGCTGGTATTGTTGGGCTAGGATGTGGCTTAGCTGCTGCTATAGTTAGTTTAATATAAATATGGGTTGGTCCAACCCATATAAATGGTGTCGGGCCGGCCCAATAAAAGTTGAAAGCACCGTTAAACTCGATTTTTCGTGCTCTTTCCAATGACATACTCGGGAAATATTAACGACTTTGTCTTGATTTTGAAAAACGTGTAAACATCTTAAAATCTTAACCAAAAGTATTTGTTTTTGCTTCGTTTTCAATCATTTGTACATGCAAGACATAAAAACATAAACCAAACATATTTGCAATAATATTAAGCATATTTCATGTTTTTAGTCCAATTAGTAGTATTTTCTGGGTTATAAATGATGTGTATTTTAACACACATCACTTATGTTTTATTACCTTTATTAATGCCATGTTTTTTTGTCGTTGTTGATTGTTGTGAGTGTGATTATGTTTTAAGCATATGAGATTTGAGATGAGGTGTATTGTGTGTGATGTTTGGATTTGCTTCTATGTTTTTTATGTAGTTTGGTGTTAAAAAATGTTAAAAATTTTGCAATGCTTTTTAGCGATCTTATGAAAATTATGACATAAAACAATTGTTGTTTTATACAGGGCAACGCTATTCTGGTGAATATGGATATCCGTGATAGGCAACACTTTGATCAGTTGCTACAACAGGGTGCGGCATATCGAATATCAAAATTCAGCTGCGTAGAGAGCTAAAAATATCAATAGACTTTGAAGGATTTTGCGTCCCTGATTTTTGGAAGGTTTACAGACTTTCAGAATATACCGAACCACGGGGTTCCTGTGCATTATTTTGAATTTTGCAGCATACAATGAGCTTGAAGAAAGAACGAGAATGAAGAATCTTGTCCTTACTGGTATTACAGAAATTTAGTCTTATTAAATGCCAAATGTAAATGTATAATTACCATGTGTTGTATTAGTATACTACATAGGGTGTATCCTAAGTGTTGGACAACCAAGGACAACAACAAATGTCAACAAAACCGAGTCACAAGAAGGGCGATAGATATTTTGAATTTGAAGTGAGTTAAATGATTCATATTATTATTTTCAGATAGCAATGATATTTGAAGCGAATTGTTTCATTGTATGAAAAGTAGAAACATCATTGAATTTGTGTTGTGGAAGGAAATGGCATTAAATTTTGACATGGAATTATATGAAGCACTTCAAGCCTATCCTAATTGATGTTAGATCATGTAGGGTATCAACATACATAGGTAATTTTAGAAAACGTATTTCATACCTATGTGTCAAGAATATTTACTAAATACATAACCTTTGTGTCTCGCCACTTATAAGACTCCAATTGACGGCCACTTCAGCAATTCATTATTACTTAAATCCAACCATTTTAGGAATTAAGGATGAAATTGTCGAGTAAGTAAAATAAATAAATTAAATCTTGGCTAGGAGTTAACAGTTTTACGATTAGACTAATCGTGTATAAACATTAAAAAGGTACAGGTAATGGTTTGAGATAAATCCACTCCTAAAAAAGAGTGCTCTATTAATATGGAAAGAGAGCAAATGAGAACCTAATTTCTTTTAGCGGAGCTGTTGCAGCAGAATCCTCAATGCTATCTGGTAACCAATAATAGTTTGTTAATTCCAATTGATATAATTTGGTTGTTTAATATGTTTTGCTAATTTCTAATCATACTTTGATTCTTGACTCGACGCTCAATCAGCGAGTCAATTTTATGAGCGAAGGAACGCTAATAAACATCAATACAAAAAAGTCGTGGTGCTACATTACTTGCTCCGACTACAACAAGAAAGTTACGAATGGTGGTTCAGTGTTGAAGTGTCGAGATTATGAACCGCAACAAATACCATCTTACATGTATCTAACCTATTAACTTTCATTTGTATATACATGTATTATTGGAAAAAAGACAAAGCTATTTTCATTTGTTGGCCAATAGTGTGTGAACCCTTGTCGATAAGCTTTTGTTGTATTTTTTGTTTCTAGAAATGACACTTCGTAAGTTTCAGGTAGTGCTTCAAGGGTTTCATCACAGATAGCTCAGCGACGGTTCTTATGACTTTTTTCAGTCTAGAGACTAAAAACATCATTGTGGCGGAATGCTCGGACTGTTACAAAAGCTTGAGGACAAAGATCTTTGTCATTGCCTAGCATTAATCACATCACTTGAAGGAAAGTAGTGTATCTTTCAGTTCTATTTCAATCCTTCCAGCAAAGCAGGCCAGGTTGACTTTATTTTTGACAACGTACTAAACCAAACACATGTTGCCATAATGCTAGCCTATAATAAACCATTGGCGCTAATGGAAAACTTTGCTGAAGAATCATCTGGATCATCAACTACCACTGTTGAAAAGCTGAGTGACATTTCCACTCTGCCTATAGTGCCTAAACTACATATAGCAAACAAAAGTAGCATATAAAGTAAGCCAAATACCAAGTCATTCAAAAAAAATACTCTTTAAACACTTTGCCAAGGATAAAGGCCATCCTATTGCCAAAAAGCTTAAACAAGGAGACCAATTGGTCAAAAGAATACATAATTGATCCTTAGGTACATATGTATGTATGATGTTATGTATTTTTGGCTAACATGATTACAATAGCAAGATGTATTTACTGACTGAGCAATGGTTGTTAACTTTATTTCTATATGGCTCCTTTTATGTGCAATTTTTGGTAGCATGACAAGAAGTATATGTATATGTATTATAAAACATTGTTGTTTCACATTTGTGTCTTATAAGAATTTCCATGTACAATTTCTTACATTATTCGAATTAGATCAATGTTAAAATAAGGTTCCTCACAAATGCCAAGTTGTTTGAATTAACATTTGATCCTGAGTTTATGTTAAATCCTTGCTACTAAGATCTGTTGCTTTTACACTTGGCTGACAATAAATGACCTAATTTTTAATGCTTGAACATCTAACCTTTTTTTCACACAAAAACTATGTTGGTGTATGCTAAGAATGACATGTCTGTATCATATACTTTTAGCAGCAAAATAATAATTTTGCTGTGAGGATGTAGCTTAAAAAGGCATTATGGTCTAGCTTTCATGGAGGAAATGTAACATATGAAAATTATCTTAACAATCATGAGGTCTGTAGTTTTGTGGTATAACTTAATTTTTACACTAAAATTGTCTTAAGGTTGCAAAGTGTATGTCAAATGTAGTGATTGTGTATGAAAATGTAAAGAATAGAAGGAAGTTTAGTTGGTTTCTTTTGCATCTACAATTTTGTATTAATCTTTTGATGTGACGTTGGTGCCTTGCTGAGGTTGTTATCATATGTTTTGTTTATTTAGGAGGACATGTATATTGCATGAATTACTGAAAAATATATATCAGATAAAATTAATCAGATATTAGGCTTCGCAGTAATGCGCGACCGTGTTAGAAACACAAAAGGTATCGGTCACTTATAATAATAGTTAGTAAAAGCCCATAGTTAGTCAAGTGTTATGTTAGTAATTTAATTAGGCCAAAAGGCCCATGGAAAGCCCACAAGCTCTCCATGGCCGGCCACAATGGTGGTATTTGAACCATTTCCATGCCATAGAAAGGGTGTTGGTTGTTCATTATTCACACAGATAATACATGCTTTCTTTCATGTTTACTTTCTCTCTCTAGAATGTTCATCTAACCACTCTCTCTCTAAACTACCGTCTCATTCCCTCGATCATTAATGTTTTTTGATTGTTCTTCAATAGTATCAGACCATTGAGTGATTTGTTTAGATTTGTGTGTTGTTTTATGTTTGTTTTCTTTCTAAATCGTAACAGCTACCTTAACTGAAAACACTTTAAAACTTCTAAATCTAGTGATCTAAACAGCTAACTCAGGAAAACACACTTTAAACCCAAAAACTATGTAGGATCCCGTAATCACTTCATAACATATATATCATGCACGAATTTGATCTAGAAAAGAGAAAGAGAGTGAGTTGAACTTTTAGAGAGAGAAAGAGGAGAGAGAATTGAGAGAGAAAAGAGAAATGAATTATTTTAGAAATGAACAACTTACTCTTTTCTAAATAGAAAAGAGTTTATATACCCCGTCGCGTTAAAGGTACGCGCGGGATATTTAACTAGGACCCGGGCTCGGGTTTTGCTTGGGATTAAACCCGAAACATATACAATATTAGATTAACTATCGAGCCCGATTCCCGATATTATACTATTACAACATTAACTAATTAAAGACCGAAGCTCCATCGTAGAGTGACCGAACTTCCTTGTTCGACTCAATAAATTGAGGCTAACAATCTCCCCCGAAGTGAGGTCTTGAACACGGGAACGAGCTTCCTTTATTGACTCAATAAAATTGAGGCTAACAATCTCCCCCGAAGTGAGTTCATTGATGACACTCCTTCATGAGATCAGTGAGATTGCTTTTGTCGTTTAAGCTCGAGTGTTCTTGGTCTTTGTCTTCGTTGTAATCTTGTTCCTTCATGCTTTGCGATCGGCTAAGCCATCTTGCGATCTTGTGTCTTTGACCAACATGCTCATACTATTGCATTATCTTGAAAGCTTTATTTCAGAGTTTGCGGAAGTCTTTGTCTTTAAATCTTGAGCTTTCTAGATAGTATGTCTTCGTAGATTGAGCATTTGAATGGGATTGAGGTTGCCGTTACCACCGTTTGACCTGCAGGTTTACGTTAGTGATAAACGAGAAAATTGATTTGAAAATCAATCGACGTGTCACTCGTTAAAGAGTTTTTGTAACACATCGAGAGTGTCATGTTTTTATCAAAATTCATCAACCGTCAATTCATTTACTGGACCAAATCGATATCCAGTTGTCACAAGTTTGATTCATATAGAATCTCGCAAGTCACCTACCAAGAGCTTGTTTGATGCTGGCTCAAGCAGGATTTCCATCTTCATTGTGAATACATTAGTATCACTCGGATGTTCTGGCAAATATCACAATGATATTGCGTAGGACTCTTGATAACAGCTTGTGAACTTGATGATGTTCAACAAGTGTTTGAAATGGAATGTGTCCTAACGAGATTTTTATTGATCTCTTGGCTCTAGACTCGATTAGTGCATTTTGGTTTTAGTACTCGGAGGCTGGAGCATATTGCCACCTATTCAATATCAACAATCTCGGAGTGAGATGTCAATAGATAACGTGTGTATCTCCGTGACAAATGAGACAAGTTTCTGTTGAGAGAAACCCGAATGGCTGGGAAGGGTTGTGCATTGCATCACTGGGTCCATGATGTCGTTTTCAATGTCAGCAATCAACTTGTGATTCTGACAGCATATGTATTGACCCGGTTTCTGCCTTAAGTTGTGTGGAGGGCTTCTTTCTTTAGACCCTTTATCCATACATTTCTTTTTCATTCTTCAACGCCTTCAATGCTTACCAAGACGTCATTACTAACACCTTGTTGTGATTGTTCCAGTGTTAACTCAATCTTAGTCGGCATTATTCCCATATACATTCATCTCCAATCATACCTAAGGACTGCTATTTCTAACTTTGGATTATCCTTGGGTATATCCTCCGGTTCTGGTTGGATCATAGGATTGATTCCTAACCTAACCACCTTAGTACTTAAAAATCGCGTGCAAATTAAGTGTTGTTGGGTATAAGATCGACCATAAAACCTTTTCTTACTGTTCAGCCCCCAACCATTGAGTCGATAGTATCATATTTTAATTACATTTTCTCCCTTATTTTAATAATAAACATTAGTTTTTGAAATACTGTGAGTAAAATATGTCTTGAAAATTCCGTGGGAGAAAACTATTATCAGCATGAATGGTTGGAACATTCTTGATAATGTTGTGAATACATAAAGAATTGTCATTGTTCGATGTATAAAAGAACATTACAACTTTGTTTTTTTTTCTGAAAAAACTCCCCCTCAAAAATAGGACCAATTGAGAAATTGTTGTCTTTTGAAAACATTGTGAGGGATTGGAGTGTTGAACACACAATTTTGAAGATTTTGATTAGTATTGAGGAAAATTTCTTGAATAAATCCATTTTCAAACTTTTGAAAAACCAAATGTTAGAGGACTTCTCTTCTAACGCTAAGGGTAAGCGCACTGATACGTACACTATCCTTTTTCTTGAGCTAAAACATTGCATGTCTTTTAAGAACAGCTCAAGACGAGAAACGTTAATTTTTTGTTGGGAGGATAAGTTATAAACCTTCCTTTATTTGAAGTTCGGGTTATGTACTGACATTTGCACATAAACCATTTAGAAAATTAGAAATGACATGTTTTGAAACTATTTGAAAAACTCTCGCTCGAACTTCATTTACACACCCGTGTCAATGTTAATCGACATTTCTAAGCACGTAAATGTTATCGATTCCAAGAGACATGTCGAGAAGATTCTTTTTGGAAATTTTCTAATTTTCTGATTTTGTATTTATTTACCTGTTGTCCTTGGCATTGCTATATGATGGTGGAATAGTAATTCCAACTCTTGTTGTGATGTAGCTGTCTTGACTGCTAGAGGAACAACATTTTGGAACCAGCTTTGAACTTGACTGTTCATTGCTGTGGTCTTGAATTCCGAGTTCTGAACGGTTATGATCAGAAGTCATTTGATGAAGAACGAGGCCTAAACTAATGTGAACAGACGTCATGGCCATGAAGACCGAGGCTTGATCTGCTGCGATCAAACGTCTTTTGAACATTGAGGAACAAGGCCTGAAGTGTTATTTTCAGCAGACACCATTTGACGTTATGGAGCGAGGTCTGAACTGCTGTGTTCAAACGTCATTTGAACATTGAGGAACGAGGCATGAAGTGTTATTTTTAGCAGACACCATTTGACGTTGTGGAGCGAGGTCTGAACTGCTGTGTTCAAACGTTATTGTTATGATTTCATCTTTTGTGAAACTATTCTTGCACTGGTTTCTTAGATATCAGTAATTTCAGCAACCATACTCTGAGATTTTCCTGCTTTTCATTGTATAGTGCATCTGCATTTAGGTCAATTCTTTGTTGCTTTTGACCATTGAATGATGTACCTGCACTTAAACCCAGAGTTTGTTTGCATGCATGAATATGAGGGATATCTACTATTGAACCATGCGCGGGTTCACTGTCAACCTTGCCCGTGCAAGAGTTGAGTAGCTTTCCAGTTGGAACCCACCTAAGACAAACAGTCTTGAGAATTCTACCCGTTGGTTGCCACCTAAGACAAGATCTAGGAGTCCTTGTTTTCTCAGGGACAGTGGTAGTCTTTTTGTTTGAGAACCTATGTCCTGTGGGGATCTGTCTTTCTGGTTTCTTAGATGCACTTGACTTTTCTACGGGCATATATCTCTTTGTTGTGTTATGGGATTGTGCGTCCTTATTCTGTGCATAAGCACGAGGATTTAACTTTGAGAGGTATTCTAAGACGCATTCATTATGATTTGCACTATAAAGGCACTTTTTGCATGTAGGTCATTGCAATTCATTAAACTTCAAGAAAGGCTTTTGTTTCCTATGTTCTCCTAAGTGAACATCTTTGTTTGAAACCCGACTACTCATTGATGCTTGCCAATTCCTAGGTTTTGGTTTGCAACCATTAGCAGTGTTGGGTAATCTAGCAGGATCAATCATACTAGGTTTTCCATTCACTTCTTTGTCTTTCTGAAGTTGTGCACTTTTCTTAGCTTTCTCTAGGTAGTAGTTAGAACCATGTCATTTGCGCCTACTTTTTCTTGGTGACTGCTGCCTTTTTTTTTCCCTTTTTTTTTTTAAAAATTTTTTTTTCTGACACTGCTTTTGGGCAATTCCTAGAGGGCAGGTGCAATCACACTGAGGTGGTTCGACTGCTTGTTTTCTAATATGACGGCTAATTCTATGAGTGACTTTGTTTTAAACACCACCATCCGGACACATTAGTTTTAATTAAATCGATTGTTTCGTTTGAAAACTTCTCTTTCAGGAGATGTGATAAAGGAGTCTGTTTTCCTAAAACTGATGGTTTTGGAATTCGTTGAGCATTTGGTTGTCGAACAACAGATGGTTTATCAAACTGAGTTTCCACAGACTTTCCTTGCAGTTCTCGATGAGTTTCTTTAACTCACTTATTACTATGTTACTTGTCTTGCATTTGAGATTTTAAATCTTGTATTTCTGATATTGTTCACGTTCTTTTCGAAATACATTAGATCCGTTTTCTTTGCAAACTGAGTTGTTTTTCATTTGTTCTTTACATTGTTGTAAAGCAAGTTCAAGAGAAATCGAGTGTTTTTCAAGTTTAGAAAAACTTTTTACCAAATTATTATGAACTTCTTTGTTAACAGATTCAGTTTGTTTCGAAAGCTTTTATGCAAGACATTCACATTCTTTGATCTTGTGAAGATATAAGCATTGTAATCCAGTATGAGCATTTAAATCAGACAGGAGATGCAAATATAACTATAAACATCTTTAGACACACACTCTTCGAGAAGTAGATCATAAATGTTTGAAAAATCAGCCTTTTCAGATTCAAGTTCGTCAATCTCCTTTTCAAGGGATTTAACGTACTCCAAATCGTCATGCATTTCTCTTTTTAGTGTTGTAATAGGATAATATCGGGAATCAGGCTCGATAGATAATCTAATATTGTATATGTTTCGGGTTTAATCCCAAGCAAAACCCGAGCCCGGGTCCTAGTTAAATATCCCGCACGTCACTTTTAAGTGTCGGGGTATATAAGGAACTTTTCCACTTAGTAAAGTAAGTTGTTCCAAAATCTGAAATAATAATCTATTCTCTTTTCTCTCATCTCTCTCTCTTCTTTCTCTCTCTAGAACATCTCTCTTTCGCATTTCTAGTTTGATTTCGTGATTGATTCGTGTTATGAAGTGTTAAACGGGATCCTACAATTGGCATCAGAGCTACGAGTGGATTCGTGGTTGATTCGTGTGGTTCAACAAGATCAAATTCGTGGGTAAAAAAGAAGTCAATAGAAAAAAAATCAAACCCGAATTTTTATGCTTAGCTGTGTGAATGTTTATGTTATAAGCAAGTTAGGCATAAGGTAGCTATGTGCAAGAGAAATCAAGTTAAAAGGTCAAAAAAGGATAGATTATAAGGCGATTTTGGGTGAAACAAAATTGTATTTTTTCGTTGCGTTTTGGACAAACTGAAACGTTCTCTGTTGCGTTTTGGACCTTTTCTTGTTGCGGTTTGATTTTCTTCTTGTTGGTTTTGTTTTTGTTGCTTTTGTTCATTGTTGCGTTTTGATCTTGGTTGCGTTTTGCCTAATTTGAAGACCTATATTGCGTTTTGACTAGGAGAAACTCTGCCCAAATCAAGACTTCATTGCGTTTTGTCTCCAAGATTCATTGCGTTTTGACCAAAATTCATTGCGTTTTGACCAAAATTCATTGCGTTTTGACCAAATTTCATTGCGTTTTGACCAAAATTCATTGCGTTTTGACCAAATTTCATTGCGTTTTGACCAAATTTCATTGCGTTTTGACCAAATTTCATTGCGTTTTGACTAAATTTCATTGCGTTTTGACCAAATCTCAACCACTGCGTTTTGATAAAGTTCATTGCGTTTTGATTCAAAAGTCACTGCGTTTTGGTTAAAGATAGCACTGCGTTTTGTCTAGAAATCTTGTGTGAAGAAAAGGGTTTCAGTAAAACAACCATAACTTTTGATCCGTAAGTCCGTTTCAGGCCCGTGACCTCTCAAATCGAAGAGAAAAACGAGGCCCAAAACCATTGTTTACTATGATTTATTGACATTTTTTAGTTTTTTCGAATTTGTGTTACACTTGTTTTTGTTCTAGCTCACGGCCCATCTGTATTTTTTGGCCCGTTTCAGATTGGTGAGCCTATTTAAACAATCTGCTGTAACCCTAGCCAGAAAATTATCTGTTTTTATACAATTAAATCATTGGCCGCTGATTCCGAAGCAAATCATTCACGGTTTTCTATTGATTTTGTAAAATCCTGTTAATTCCTTTATCAGTTTTAATCATAGACGTGTAAAATCCCGTGAACGTGAATTGCTTACACAACCACAACCTCAATCACATCATATCCACTTAAGATCCAACAAAATTTTCACACTTCATAATTCACGTTAAAATGGAAACAAAGAATACTTCATCTTCGGGTTCAGTGTTAGAGGAACCAGAGATACAGAAACTGCAAATTCAAGCAAAGATTTTCAAAGAAAACTTCTTGAACAAATTAAATGCACTTAAATCAACCACTCAACTTCTCGAAAGACAGAGTATATTGTATCAAACCAAGCTTTTGCACTACTCTTTGGTGATAGTGTCAGAACCTTCCAAGTTTCAGTTATCTCAACACATGATTAAAATTTAAAAACACTTCTCAATGCAGAAAACTTACGAGAGGGGATTCCAATCCGCTCTAAGTGTGATCAAGTACAGTTGAAAGGTTCATTAACGCTGGCTTGTTAAAGCCTCTCGATATTTATTCAATATCTGTTCATCCGATCGAGAAGTAAGGAGAACATTAGGAGATTACACTAAAATGACAGCTCAAACATTCAAGGAAACAATCATCCACAACATGAAACTCCATGAGCAATGTATAATAAAAAAGAGCAAAGTCATGAGCAAGAGTAAAGCATGACGTTGAAAGTTGAGTGAAAGACAGTTGCAGATTCAGCAGTGAAGGTTCAGAGTTCAATCATCGGTTCAAAATCAGGAGATGAAACAAGCAGTGGTGATTGTATCATGATGAAGAAGATTGAAAAGAAGGAATTGGAAGCACATTACAGGTTTCATGGAAAGATTCAGGAAGTCTTACTGCAGAATCAGTTTATGATAGCCATTGGAACAGGTACAAAAACCAATGATTGAAAGAATGTGTTTTACAATGAAAGACAAAATTTGGAAACATGGCTTGCAGATGTGTGATGAGCGTGCTGCGCTTGCTAATTTCAGTGCAAATTTAACTTTGTTACTGAGGAAAACAAAACGATTTAAAGCAATTAATGAACGCAAAGCATCATTGACTTAAGAATTGAAATAAAAAAAAAAAACTGCAAAACTAACTTGATGAAACACTAGTGCTTTGTGGGAGGCTATTAGTTGTGGATAGTGTGTCGATTGCACTTCAGGACAACAGAATGAGCTTGAGAAGTACACGCCCTTAATGACCGACCGAGTGATTATAAAATACTTCATAACAACGTTAAATGAAACTCTAGGACTATTAACTCATAAAGACATAGACATAAAGATGGTATTAAAACTAAAAACTATTGAAATTTCAGTTGTCAATCAGAAACACGATGAGCTAGTTCAAAAAGTGTCTGTTAAAAACTGGTCATAATTTGAGGTTATACTCAAAGAGAAAAAGTACGTTTATTTCGGATTTAAAGGTTAAGGGAAGGAAAAGGGGGGGTTAATCCCAAGCAAAACCCGAGCCCGGGTCCTAGTTAAATATCCCGCGCGTCATTTAACGCGACGGGGTATATAAACTCTTTTCTATTTTAAAAGAGTAAGTTGTTCATTTTCTAAATAAATCCATTTCTCTTTTCTCTCATCTCTCTCTCCTTCTTTCTCCTTTCTAGTTCTAATCCGTGATTGATTCGTGTTATGAAGTGTTAAACGGGATCCTACAATCAGATTTTGCCCCAATGGGGAAGAGACAGTGACTCTTGAAAAGGAGAGTAGATCAAAATTGGATAAAGACAAAGTGAAACCATATGATTACACATATCAAAACAGTCTTTATGAAACTTTCAAACCACCATCCAAAACCTATCTTGATCAGTTGGAACACGCTAAAGAAGTTAGGAAGACAATGTGGAGAAAAATGTTTAACAGAACAAAACCAAACATTGCTAAAAACGTGTCCTTTCTACCCGTTTCTAAATCCATTAGTAAAAGTAGACAAGTTTATAACGAAATGACAAACAACTTCAATCATTTTAGAAAAATTTGTGAACAAGCTTGGTCTAATCATACTAATAGTGCATTTCCTAACCCAACTGCTAAGACTATGGAAGTTTTGATCAAAATGTTATTAATGCCTCTTTCAAACAAAACTATACTGGACAGTCATTGTTTTGTTCATGAACTAGAAATGAGAAAGAGAGATGTTCTAGAGAGAGAAAGAAGAGAGAGAGATGAGAGAAAAGAGAAAAGATATTTTTTAGATATTTTGAACAACTTACTTTTCCAAGTGGAAAAGTTCCTTATATACCCCGACACTTAAAAGTGACGTGCGGGATATTTAACTAGGACTCGGGCTCGGGTTTTGCTTGGGATTAAACCCGAAACATATACAATATTAGATTATCTATCGAGCCTAATTCCCGATATTATCCTATTACAACATTAACTAATTAAATACCGAAGCTCCATCGTAGAGTGACCGAGCTTCCTTATTCGACTCAATAAATTGAGGCTAACACTCTCCCCCGAAGTGAGGTCTTGAACACGGGAACGAGCTTCCTTTATTGACTCAATAAAATTGAGGCTAACAAAAACGAATTTAATCTAAATTAAATATTAAAAATACTAAACGAATTATTAAAAAATCCTGAAAATTACAAAAAATAGTTTAAATAGTGTTGGATCTAGAAAAATAAAAGGGGCCCACACAGTTGTTTATCAAATAAGGTAGTGTAATAAGCTAAAACGGCTTTTTAAGCTTAATGGGCCTAATCGTCCTTTAATTACCCAACCACTTGGGATTATAACGGAAAAAGTCCTAAGGGCGTAGCGGGCGGGAGTGTGTGTGGTGTAAGGGTTGAGGGTGTAGAGGTCCAGGGGTCGAGCCCTGCTTCACCTTGATTCCACTTCCCCCTGTTTGCTTTTTTTTAATCTTTTACACAGGCTTATAATAGAGTTGTAACCTACAACTTTAATAAGGAAAACAAAAATTTTAATCTTAGCAGCAATAAGCTCAGAAAAATAAGCTCAATGGTGACCGAAATGCTTATCTACACTAACTAAAAGGCTATGAAGCTTAACTTTTGATCTTTTTAAACACAAAAAGAATAAAAAGCGGGGAAATAAGCTAAGACAGTTCTAATAAGCTATATCTAATAGCATTAAGGAACATATACTAAGCAACAAAAATAAGCTTAAACTAGGCTAAACCTAATTGACAAATTGCATAAAAAGCTATAATACTTCAAAATTTTAAGTTAAAATGCAAATAAGCTCAAATAAGCTCTAACTTAAAGTAAATAAGCTAAAAGGGACTTAAGCTAACCTAATAAGCAGAACTAAACCTAAGTTAAACAGAAACAATAAGCAAATAAGCTTAAATAAGCAAATGAGCTTTTTGGCTCACAACTATTAAGCAAACAGCCAAGAGGGGACTTTTTTAACTTAATTTTAAGCTACAAAACAGATCCTTATGGCTTAGCAAATTATAATCCCTTAAAGCTTATCCAAAAAGCTACTTAAATCAACAATCAGAAAGGAGTTTGAAAATCAAATAAGCCCTCAAAAGGGCTTATGAAAAAGTTGTTTACTCAGATTACAACACTTAAGAAATTTTTCTATCTTTACAAACCCCTACTTTTGAGCATAAAAATAAGCCAACAAATAGATCCTTATGGACATAAAACTTACAAACAGATTAAGATTGGACCTCAAAGAACAAGTAGCAACAATCAGAAATCATTTTGAAATTAAGAAAAAGCCACAGTAAGCAAATCAAAAAGCTGTTTTTCAAACTTTCTAACACTTAGTAAATTTTTGAAAATTTTTGTAAAAAGACAACCAAACTTGCAGACCTCTTTAAATTGGTTTATAACTTATTTAGAGACTCTAATGAACACAAAAACATCACAAAAAACTTGACTAACAAAGATCTATCCTTATGAATTGATTAAAGTTGCTAAATGTCCACAGTTTTAAACAACAACTTTTAAAACCTTAAAATTAAGTTTTAACACTTAACAACTTATGAAAACTTGCTTTTGTTGTGAATTCAGGCTCAACTAAGATGTCTCAAAGGGTAAAACAAGATTTTGACCCATTTTCACCCATGAAAACAGTTAAACTAAACACCCCTTTAAGTATTAAAAACTAATTTTAAGCTAGATTAAGGCTGATTTAAACCACAACTTGCCAAGACCAGATATTAAACAAGTAAAACAGACAGTAATAAGCAAGTTTCAACAACAGTTAAGCACTTAAATTAGCTAGAATAGATTATGCTACTTTAAGCTAATTTAAGACAGAATTTAAGAGAAACTTGCACAAAAGATTTTTAAACTACAAGAAAGCATTTATAAGCATTAAATAACATAAATAAGCAACAATAAGCAGCTACAAACAAGAAATAAGCACTAATAAGCAGTTGAATAGTAAATAAGCTATAAATGTTAATTTGGAAACTTACAAAGCCCTTGCTCAAAACAGGGCAAATAAGCTCAAATGAGCTTTGTCTACAAGCTCTAGTTTGTTTAAAACAAGCTAGTAAGAGTCCATAAGCCCATCCTTTTCTGGCTTATCATCTAAAAGAAGCTGTGGTATTTTGGGGGTGATTTCTTTTTGGTGAATTTTTCTTAAGTACTTAACCTTTTAAATTACTTAATGTAAACAGATTATATAAGAGTTATTTAAGAGCTTATAGTGAGCTTTTAAAACACTTTTAGAACACAAATGACATTAATTAAGAAAACAAGATTTTAACATAAAACTTATGTTTCATTAAAGAAAGATTACAAGATTTGAATTAAAAAGTACAATGAGCTAAATGTAAACTAAAACTAAGTTGTAAAATAAAACTAGATAGATGCCACAAAGGGCTTACAAACTCCTATTTTATACTAAGTCTTCATTCCTTATTGTACTTTCTTTGTGAGAGGAAAGCAGGGTGTGTTTGCTGTGTGAGGTTGATATTGGCTAAAATATACATATTTTGTACCCAGTAAAACACTATAAAAGGACTAAAAACACTAAAATATAGATAATTATGTTGTAAATATGTTTGTATTATGGTTTTATATCTTACAGGTAAAAAGGATTGAAAACGAAGCAAAAACGGTAATTTTTGGGTGACTTTCGACGACGTTTTCACATTTATCGAGGTCCAAACGAAGTCGTGAATATTCCTCGATCACACCATTGGAAAGAGCACGAAAAAACGAGTCCAACGGTACCGGCCTTTTATTCTTGAACCTTTTTATTTTGAACCTTTTTTGTCCCTGTTTGAACCCTTAATACCAATAAGCCTGCCAGTCCAAATAGAGGGGTTATATATTAAAAGTTGCATAAGATTATTGAAACCCTACTCTAGTCCAGTGGTAAACTAGCTAGAGTTAAGGTTCTATACGAGAGGTCGAGAGTTCGAACCCCAGGCTTGCCTGGGGTGAGGATTTTCCCTCATGTGACACGTAGCCCACTCTGGTGATGCCACGTGTCGACCCGACCCATGACCCGACTTGACCCGGCCCATGACCCGATCCCGGCCCAACTGTTAACCCACCTTGACTGGCGGTCAACCATCGTTGACCGGTGGTTGACTGGTGGTCCAACGGTGGTCCAGCGGTGGTTGACCGATGGTCCGCCACCGTTGACCGTCGTTGACCACCGCCATTGACCGGTGGTACGGCGGCGTTGACCACCGTTGACTGTCGTCGTTGACTACCGTTGACCGGTGGTCCGACGGCGGTTGACTGGAGGTTAACCGGCGACGGTGAGGAACAGTAAAATGCCACGTGGCACAACTCAGGTGGTGACACGTGGCGCTTCTAATGATTGGTGTCAGATGTGCAGGTACAATGTACTGTAGCAGTACGAGGTGGCAGACACGTCAGTACGAGGTACTGCTCAGGTGGCGACTGGACCAATCAGAGCGTGACACGTGGCACTGGCGTGTGTTAGTACGAGGTGTGCGTGTGTCAGTACGAGGTCAGGCATGTATGGATCCGTGCCAATCATGAGGCGGTTGGTGGGCATCAAAATGACTAATATACCCCTAGATCCAGCAATATCATTGGATGAAGGCTTGAAAAGACGAATATACCCCCACCTACTTGGGGCTATTTAATCAACACGCAGCAGCTGTTTGTAGAGAGAATGGAGAGAGTAGATTTAGTTTTATAAAAAAAGTAGTGTAGGTTAGTTTATTTTAGGAGTAGAATAGTTTAGCTTAATTTAGCTTATTATTGTAAAAGCTTTTTAACTTATTCTCAACTTATTGTATTGGCTTATTTTTCATGAATGAAGATGCTTTTTATTAAGGTTGGTTTTATTAATGCTTTTTATCTTTATGCTTATTTCTTATGCTTATTCTTCTACTCTTTCTTTTATTTTGCTTATTTTCAAATTAGCTCATGCTTATAGCTTATTTTTGGATCCCATCTTTTAAGCTTATATTCTAATAAGCTACTTCCATAGCATATTTAGACTAGCTTATTTTATATTGTTTTTTATTTAGAGCTTTTCGAGTGAGCTTATTTTAGCTTATTTTTCGATTGCTTATTTTTATTCAAGCTTATTTTTTCTTTATATATATCTAATCCTTAATCATACCCGATCCAAGTTCGCTCGATTGAACACCTTAGTTTCGGGTGGATTAGATCTAAAAATAATAGATCTTATATTATTAGCTTATTTTGTTCTAACTTTTCATGTCTTATTTTCCATCCTTCTACATCTAAGGCCGAAGCTTAAGGGTCTTATAAGGTTGATAAATAGATAAAGTTTGGATCTTTATAGTTTTTATGAAAATAATTAGTAGATAAAGTTGACACCTTTATTTTTTAATTAGTAAAGTAAAATCTTTAAAGTTATAAACTTATTTGTTTATTAAGTTTGTAAGATCGGGTGGTTTTATATCATTGCGGTTCTTCATTCGGTTACCCTTTTTCCCTTTTAGTAGATTTAGAAAACCAAACCCAAAAACTTAAATGATAATCAAGCTCGATTTACAACTTGAACGTAGATTTCCATTCACTTCTCGCCGAGGAAACGACCCGGGAGGTTTTTGATAATTGCTTTGGTTAAAAGCGATTTTCTAGAACCCGACGGAAAATACTTACTATACTATTATTGATTATCTTCCTTATTAATACGTATTAATATATTATATATATATATATGTTTTGATTTGGACGGATCAAAATTTTCGTTTTCGGATGAAAACGGGAGCAAAAGGTCAAACACTGGACAAAGGGTGGGTTGGGTGGGCAAAATATTAGGCATAAGAACATCGTGTTTAGAATTGTCACCCACCACTTTCTTAGTAACAACGCCCGCATCGGGTTCAAAATTATTCTACATCTAAGGTCGGAGCTTAAGGGTCTTATAAGGTTGATAAATAGATAAAGTTTTAATCTTTATAGTTTTTACGAAAGTAATTAGTAGATAAAGTTGACACCTTTATTTGCTAATTAGTGAAGTAGAGCTTAAAAGTGATAAATTTATTTGTTTATTAAGTTTATAAGATCGGGTGGTTATCGTTTATTTGCGGCTCTTCAATTTGGTTACATTTTCTATCCTTTTTCAATTAATTAGTGTAGATTTAGTTAGTTATTTTATAAAATGTTTGCTTATTTGATATTTGCCATGCGTAGTGAGTAGTTTAACTTGTGGTTGCTAAGTGATTAGTGATTTGGAATTTAAGTGCGGTTTAAAAAGGTTTAAAAAATTAATAGTCAATTTAAATACTTGTCATTTATTTTAAAAAGCATTTTACTTTACTTGTCATTTAATTTCTTGCAACTTGTTTTCTAAGGATTTTAATTCATTAAACCTAAGCCCGCACTTAAGGAACATTTCACGTCGCTTAGCAAGCATATTTGTCATTTATATCAATTTTAGTATAATCTTTTAGTTTTTAATCTTAGAATTAATATTAGTTTTATTTTTAGTATAAAAATAGTTTAAAACCAAAACCAAAATATTTGTCATTCAAGCACCAAACGAAACATTCTCATGAATATGAAATTCATCTCTCGCTGTGGAAACGACACTCGGAAGATAGACTATTATTTTTCCTAAAGTAATTGTCTTATCTGACGGATATACTATTATTACTTCGAACGCGGCTTTCGTTTTGTACGATTATCAGTCAGTTTGACCTTTCATTTTAAATGATGGATGGGTGCATGCTTCTTCTTGACGAATGCTCCCCCTTACTCGAGGCATCAAGGTATGATTAAAAACCTATAAATAAGGTTAGTGCAAAACTAGATTCTCTGTTGGACAAGTATATACAACTCATTGTATATAAGATTCACTCTATAAATGCTTGACAAATGCTCTCCCTTGTTTGGGGCACCAAAGAATCAAGTTATAGAGGTGTGCTACAAGACAAAGTTAGTAGACAAGGACACATATATATATAATAACGATGATAGCTATGCGTATAATAAAAATAGCTATATGAGAATAGTGTTTTATCCTAAGGTTTAAAATTTAGCTTAAGAGCAAGTCTTATAAAAAGAGTGCAAGTGCAAAAAAACAAAAAATTCAAATTTTGGCGATGAGGTAGCGACGGATCCTACAATAACATAGATGGGTCCTAATCTTAGGGATTCGTCTATCTGTGAGATACTCAAATCTTGGTAGAACCCAGTTTTCTCAAACCAAACTCAAAACACTTAACATGCAAACACTTAAAGCATAAACAAGAGCAATTAAGGGTCCTAGAATGATAATATACCAAGTCATAAAGATGTTAAGCATCATGCAACCATCAAAAATAATAATACCACAAATAGAAATATAAGAAAGATAGCAAAAATATATATAGCAAGTACTATGAGGGAACAAGATATGCACGTCTTAGGTATAAGAACTCTAAAGTATGACACTCTCACGGAATGTTTGAAACTAAACACATGCAATCGTTGTTTAAAAATAACAACCTAAATGATGAAATAAAAAAACAAGACGCATGCTTAAGGACTAAGACTCGACTGACACCCTTTAGATTTAGATAGACTTTTCATCAAGTGTTGTATTGAGAGATTCTTAAATTCTCAAGGTTTCTTTGTTAAACATTATGTGTGCTTTTCATGTTTGGGGTGTTCTAGGAAAAACATCATCGTCGTGTTTAAATTCTTCAAAATTTGATTTTGGAGTGATTTTTATGAAGATTCGGTTTCTTTTGATCATATATTTACTATTTGACATTCTTTTAGCATCAGATCCTGCCATTTTATGTTAAATACATTATTTAGTAACAAATACTACAAAAAGAACGAATTTTTTATGTTAGTTTTTGCTTTTTGAATGATTCAAGTTGATTAGATATGAATTCGGTATTCTTTATCGTTTTAAGATCGAATTCAGTATTATTCGTAGTATTGAGATTGATTTTGGTATATATTCGTGGTTTAAGGCAAGAATATTGGATTCAAACACGTTTATGATCGATTTGGTGTGTAAAATTGTGTGTTTTAGTCGAATTTGGTGTTTTTTGGAAGAATTCAGAAATAAAACGGTTATTGGTACGAATTTGGTGTTTAGTGTGTTGGATACTACGAATTCGGACAAACGGATATTCATCCTCATTTTTTATTTCGGTTATTTGGAAAATACGAATTCGGTTATTCCTAAGTGTAGAATACTGTTATCCCAAGATAATAAGTTATCCAAACATAAGATAAGCCATACCAATAAGTTTAAAGAGTAGAAAATAAGCCAGGATATAGAGAGAGAAAGTAGAGAGAGAAACAAGAAGAAAATTAGATTAGAGAGAGAAAGTGGTGAGCTACAAATGAGAACAAATGCAACCAACACCCTCTCCATGTGTGGAGAGGGTTCCTTTTATACCCTTAGCCATTTACTTGGCACATGGGCTTTCTTAATGGGTCGGGCTTAGTTTAACTTGGGCTTTAACCCTAAACATGAAATATTTGGGTACAAAACCAAGCATATAGTGATAAGGACTAGCCTATTACATAACAAGACCTAATTGACTTAATAAGACCGATAACATTCTTGATTGACTTAATATAATTAAGGCTAACAATCTCCCCCAATGTTGAGGTCTTCTTTGATCTCCCAACGTTGACGATGTGACGTTTGAGCTTCGCCTTCTTTGGTCTTGTTTGGTCTTTTCTTGTTTGTAATGGCTTTGTTCATTCATGCTTCGTGATCTTTATCTTAAGCCTTCATCTTTTGACTCTAAGTTCTTGAGATCTTTGATCTTGCATCATCTCTTTGACTTGAATCATTTTGATTTGACTTTCTTGATCATCTTGTGCTCTTGACCAACATGCTCATACTTGTTATATTCTTGTTTGACTTATATTATCATAATACTAACAGTCTTCTCCAATAGATGATTATTTGTTTGATTTTGAAGCTCTTTGATGGTAATGAAGTTTAGAATCATCGGTCTTGATGTTGAATGATTGACTTTAAAAGCTTGAGTATGAGCATGTGGTTTATGAATCTGACTTTACTGGAATGAGGCTGCAACTCGTCGTTCTAATCCATGAATTAGATAGTAGGCAATAAAAGGATGAATATGGATTTGTCATTCATTCTTGAGTTCGGTTGCATTAACCTCGGTTTCCCGTTTTATAGTATAAAAATATATGATCAGAGTAGTTTAGAGAATCTCTCTTGACCATGGTTTCCAGCTCAAAGCTTTTAGGGTCTTCTAAACACCAGATGTATTTGATTCACATGCTTGCTGGTTTCATTACGGAACGTCTCAAAGCAGACAACACGGTTAAGAGTGAATCAGATAGTTACATCTTTTGATTAGTCGTCATTTCATTTTATAGAACAAAGTTTGCTTCACATAGGAATCGCTACCATCGTTTCTTTCCACGTTGACCCAAGCTTGATTCATCTAAAATCTTTGAAAGTCACCTCCAAGAGCTTGTTTGACGTTGGGCTCAAGCAGGATTTCCTTTTCATTGTTGAATTCATAAGTATCCACTCGAAGGTTCTGGCAAGATCTCATAGGATATTGGTAGGACTCTTTGTTACAAAGCGCGTGAACTGTTTGGTGGACAACAAGGTTTTTGGACCATTGTGTCCTAAAAAATGAGATTTTATAAATTTGATCTCTTCTGGACTCTCTAACTCGATTTGTGCACTATGGTTTTAGTAATCGATGGCTGAGTCAGAATGCCACCTATTTCAATATCAACAATTCGAGTGAGGGTGTCAAAAGTAACGTGTGAATCTCGTTGACAAGAGCACAAGTTTCTTTTGAGAGAAACTCGGATGGATGGGAAGGGTTGTGCATTGCATCACTGGTTCCATGATGACTTTCTTCAATATCAACAATCATCTTTGTGATTTTGATAGATTATGTATTGACCTGGTTTTTGCCTAAGTTGCTTGGAGGGCTGCTTTGTTTTTACCCTTTATCCATACATTTCTGTTTCATTTTAACCTTCAATGCTACCAAGTACGTCTTACTAACACATTGTTGTGATGGTTATAGTGTTAGCTTATCTTAGTCGGCATTTTTTCCCTTATACACATTCATCTTAATCAAACCTTAGGACTCGTTTTTTAAACTATGGATTGTCCTTGGGTAGATCCCTCCAGGTTTGGTCGGATCATAGGACTTGTTCCTAAACCTATCTCTTATGACTTCAGGAGATTCGTCGTAAAATTAATAGGTTTTTAGTTGGGTATGAGAGGATGAAACCATATAAAACCATTTTTTGACATTTTATTTTTTAAATACTCCTCTACACATGTGCTCTTGAAGATTCAAAATTGTTAGCACATGAAAAGAAAGATTTGTGCTTAAGTCTTAAACAGATCACATTTCTTTCTATATCATATTTTTTTATATTTTTCCCCTTATTTTAAATATTAAAACACTTAGTATTTGAAATACCAATTGATTAAAATTTGAGATGAAAAATTCCATGGGGAGAAAAATTAAACGCTCAAAGTTAAAAAAGGTTTGCACCGTTAGTCCTTATTCTTTTAAAACAGCCCGTTAGTCCTCCAAAATGAGTCATAATTGCAACGTTACTCTTTATTTGAGTTTTAATCAATCGTTACTCATTTTAAGTTGAAAGTTTGTGCACCGTTCGTCGTTTTAAGCTCATTAATCGTTACAAAAGCTCAAGTACTTTAATTTCAACAACGATTTCAACAACAATTAATCATTGTTTCATGGTTTCTTCTTGATTTTGTAAAATCCCGCAAAAGATACAATTATTTTCTCGGTTTTAATCAAAGATTTGTAAAATCCCGTGAAGGTTAATTAATTTTGATCCACAACCACAGGCACTTCACCTACTTAAGATCCGATATCCTTTCACAACATCAAAATGTCAAATACCAATACCAATTTGCAAACTCAAACATCAAGTGTTCTTCACAATGACATAGTTTCTTTGTGTTTAACTTCTAAAGTTCAAGAGAAGACACAACTTTCAAGAAGTAGATGCATGAATAGTCTTAGAGAAGTCAAGTCACAATTCAAGTTTCTCATAGATACTTTACAAGATTTTGGTACCATGCCTATCTTTAAAAGAACATTCGCTCAAGACTTGGATTTATTAGAACAACATTCTTACAAAGAATAATTTTCTCAGATGATTATAGAGATACTTTGACAAAGCTCATAACAACGTTTGAAAATGCTTTCAATTCAGAATTTAAAGCGCGTATGCAGAAATATACAAGATTTGATGCTCAATCCTTATACGATGCAATGATCTGTAACATGGATTCCATTGGGAAATACATGCTTAAGATAATTCTTCATCAACAACGAACTCCACAATTGTTGAAACAAAAGAAGTTGATGCAAACACAAGAAGATCATTCAAATCCAACACAAGCATTGAATGCTGATTCATTGAAAGTTGATTTAGTTGTCATACAAAACACTTGTTCTGAGAAAGAAGACAGTAATTCAAAGACTGCATCTAGCAAATCAGTAAAGGAAAGTAGCTTGAATTCTGAAACAAAAGAAGTGCATGAAATCAAATACAAGATGTCAAAAGCAAAAGAAAGATGCATGGCATATTTTTGATATCTTCATTCACACCTTCAAGTTCTTTCAAAAGAAGACTTAAAAGGCACTCGCATCGAACATGGATTCAAACGGGCATTCATGTCACTCTTTGGTCAAGATGCTGATACTTTCACAAGTACAATGCTCCTCAACGTAGATCAACTACAAAAGCAACTTGACAAAGATGAATTTCAAGAAGAAGGATCCATTGGATTATGACAGTCAAATGACAGACAAGTACTTTGTTGAATACACTAGAATCGAGGTTAAACACTTTAAAGATACACTACTCCAACACATGGGTAATGTTAAGAATTCTGTTGCTAAAAGAACACGTCATCAAAGACAGTATGATAGAAGGATGAATAAAAGACAATTGCAGACACAAGAGAGTAAGATTGATCCGGGTAAAGCAGTGGATAATGGTTTGGTTGTCATTGATACACCCTTTTTTAATACATATAAATATATAATATATAAATACGTAATAATAAGGATATAATCAATAATAGTATAGTAAGTATTTTCCGTCGGGTTCTAGAAAATCGCTTTTAACCAAAGCAATTATCAAAAACCTCCCGGGTCGTTTCCTCGGCGAGAAGTGAATGGAAATCTACGTTCAAGTTGTAAATCGAGCTTGATTATCACTTAAGTTTTTGGGTTTGGTTTTCTAAATCTACTAAAAGGGAAAACATATAAAAGGGAAACTAAACTTTTGGATTTAAACTATTTTTAAACTAATATTAATTTTAAGATTAAAAACTACAAGATTATACTAAGATTGATCTAAAGGAAATAAATGACGAAAATGCTTGCTAAGTGACGTGAAATGTTCATTAAGTGCGGGTTTTAGGTTTAACGAATTAAAATCCTTCGAAAACAAATTTCAAGAAATTAAATGACAAGTAAAGTAAAGTGCTTTTTTAAAATAAATGACAAGTATTTAAATTGCATTAAAAGTAAATGACGGTAAGTAAATTGGAAAATTCTAATGACTATTAATTTTTTAAACCTTTTTAAAACCGCACTTAAATTCCAAATCACTAATCACTTAGCAAGCACTAATGAACTACTCACTAATCATAACAAATAAACTAGCAACAATCATAAGATCAAACATAAACATTTTAAGCTAATAATTCTAAACTACTAGTATTAAAAAGGGAAAAAGGGTAACCGAATGAAGAACCACAATGATATAAAACCACCCGATCTTACAAACTTAATAAACAAATAAGTTTATCACTTTAAAGCTTTTACTTTACTAATTAGAAAATAAAGGTGTCAGAGGTGAAATCAGAAGTCATCTTAGCCATTAATTCATCTTGGAGCCCAAGTTCATCAATCTTGACCTTTCATTCGTATTGCCCAATCAGATGTAAAGGGATTGCCAGCATGGCAATTGACTTCTTTGAAGTGAGGTAGAGGTAGATTAATGGGTTTTGTTTGTTTGTTGCAGGGGAAAAGGGAAGTGACAGGTGAATAGTGCCAAAAAGGTTTTGGCGGGAAGATTGGGGAAGATATACAGTGATTTGATTGAGCAAGGTATAAGTTTGGTGGTTTGGCAAAAATGATCCCTCATGTTGTATTGAGTGTTTGCAAAGAAGGTCCTTTGTGGTGTAAAGTTATAAGGGTGTTGGCAGAATTGGCCCTTCAAGTTGTATAGAGTTATTGTATGGCTCGTCCTTTGTATGGTTATAAGTTTGAGGGGTTGGCAGAAATGCCCCTTCAACTTTTTTTTTGGGGCTTCTTTGACTTGTATAAATAGTTTAATGGGTTGACCTAGCCCATTAAATGGGTGCGGTCAGGCCCATTAAGTATTTCTTCGGTTACGGCTTTGTCGGGGTTGACTTTTTGGTTGACTTTGACTTCTCACGCTTTTCCATTCCGTTCTCGTGCTCGGTTTTGTCGTTTTGGCTTCGATTTTTGTCCTTTTCTTAGACATCCGTTACCTGCACAATACAAATGCACAACATACAAATACAACGTATTTTTGGTACGTTTTTGGTCATTTAAGTCCGGGTTTAATGGAAAATGGTATGTGTAATTAAGCACATACCAAGTACTAAGTAATGCCCAGCAGTACTAACTTTGAAATACCAGTTTTAACCTCAATTTCGTCCAAAAAGTATTTCCATCACCAATTTTGACTCTCACAATCTCTCTTTCTGTTTCTATTATCACTTTTCTCTCAATTCTTTTTCTTACTCAATCACTCTTTCTGTTTTTATTTCACACATCTCTCTTTCTGTTTTTCAACTCACTAATTCTCTTTTTTTTTCTCACCAATTCAGACAGTTTTGTACAATGTGCCATCAATTCCATTAGTTTCATACTGTCCTCCCTACTTCCAAGTGTGTTAATGGTGTTAAGTTTTAACACACGTAAAATATATATATGAAATATAACCTTAAGAGTAATTAAGAAAATTACCAAGTTACCCTTGATAAAATTCACTCTCAAAAATATATATATTATATAATATAAAATACGTATATTAAACCGGGTAAGTATGATCACCCGGGTCGTTTCCCCAACGACTAGTGAAATTGAGACCACGTTTTAGGTTCGGATCCTGATTTGAATGAAGCAAAGATATTTGATGTGGAAGGACATAAAAAATTAAAATGAACAATTAAGCAAACTTGGAAACACAATTTAATAAGCAAATGGACTAAAATTAAATCCTAAAAATGTAAACTAAAATTTTCACTAAATAAAAATAAAGTGCCGAAAATTATTAGAAATAAAAGCCCTAATTTTTATCTTTTTATAAAAGATAAATTGAACTAATTAAAACTAACCCTAATTATTAATTAAAACTAAATATAACTAATTACTTAACTAAAATAGGGACTAATGGTGCAAGGTAAAAGGATTAACTGAGCTAAAGTGACTAACGGGCAAGGACTAGCTAAGAAACAACTGAAATGGAAAAAATTACAGGAATGGTCCCTGAGGACTTACCCCGACAACAAACTAAGTCCAATTATAAGCTCAAATTCTAAAAGTGCTTATCACTAAAAACTTAAAAGAGCAAAGTTGTGAAGGAAGCTAGGGAGAACAGCTTTAACAAAGGCACTATGGGCTGAAACTCACAAATAAGCTCTTAAAAGGGCTTCTAAATAAGCTGTTACAGAAACTAGGGGTTTGGGCTATGTTTTACTAAAACAGCTATAAAAAGCTCAAATTAAGCTTAATGTGAAAAAGGAAAAGTGTTCTAAGAAGCTTATGATGTGCTTAATCTAAAAATGCAAAGAAATATAACCTAGAAGTACTTTTAAACTACTGAAATTAAGCATGAACTAAGCAAACTCAGAAAATAAGCAAGATAGCTCAAAATCTAAATGAGCTTAAAAGCTTTAATTTTATGTATCCAAACACATTTTGTGAAATTAAAATGTGAAAACTTAATGTCAATTAATAATATACATTGTTCACTAAGGCATCTCACTCCGTCTTCAACATTTTGTGGTGTCATATCAATTTTTCATTCCAATGTCAAGTTTTAATAAATATTGGTATCCCACATATACTGTTGAAGGGGAGCAATCCGGAAAATGAATTCATGCAATATCGTAGTATAATTTTTCTCCCCATGGAATTTTTCATGTAAAATTTTAATCAATTGGTATTTCAAATACTAAGTGTTTTATTATTTAAAATAAGGGGAGAAAATGTGATTAAAATATGATATAGAAGAATGTGATCTTTAAGACTCTAAGTGCAACTCTTTCCTTCATGTGCTAAACAATTTCGAATCTCGGAGCACATGTGTAGGGGGAGTATTTAAAAATAACAATGTCAGAAAATGGTTTTATGGTTCGATCTTTATACCCAACAACCTATTAATTTCACGACGATTCTGAAGTCATAAAGGTGCGTTAGTTTAAGGTTTAAGTCTACGATCTAACTAGAACAGGATGGGATCTACCAAGGAAAACTCCATAGTTAGAAAATACAGTCTTTAGGTATGAAAGGGACAAGAAAGTGGTCATAAGGGAAGAATGCCGACTAAGATTGAGCTAACATTGGAACAATCACAACAAGGTGTTAGTAATGACGTCTTGGTAAGCATTGAAGGGGTTGAAGAATTAAAAAGAAATGTATGGATAAAGGGTGAAAAGAAAGAAGCCCTCCTTACACCTTAGGCAGAAACCGGGTCAATACATAATCTATCAAAATCACAAAGATGATTGTTGATATTGAAGACGACATCATGGACCCAGTGATGCAATGCACAACCCTTCCCAGCCATTCGAGTTTCTCTCAAAAGAAACTTGTCTCATTTGTCACGGAGATACACATGTTATCTATTGACATCTCACTCCGAGATTGTTAATATTGAATAGGTGGCAGTCTGCTCCAGCCTCCGATTACCAAAACCAAAAGTGCACAAATCGAGTCTAGAGCCAAGAAGAGATCAAATTATAAATCTCATTAGGACACAATGTCAAAATACACTTGTTGAACACCACAAAGTTCACAAGTTGTAACAAAGAGTCCTACGCATTATCCTTGAGATCTTGCCAGAACATCCGAGTGATACTTAAGTATTCACAGTGAAGATGGAAATCCTGCTTGAGCCAACATTAAACAAGCTCTTGGTAGGTGACTTGCAAGATTCTATATGAATCAAGCTTGTGATAACTAGATATCAATTTTGGTCCAGTAAATGAATTGACGACTTAATCAGAAAGATAGTAACTATCTGATTCACTCTTACCGTGTTGTCTGCTTTGAGACGTTCCGGTAATGAGAACTAGCAAGCATGGTGAACCTAATACATCTGTGTTAGAAGATCCTACGCTTTGAGCTGGAAACCCTGTCAAGGAGATTCTTTGAATCTACCTGAACACAGGTATAGTATTTATACTATATAACGGGAAACCAAAGGTTAATTCAACCGAACTCAAGATGATTGACAAAGCCATATTCATCTTTTATTGCTAATTGTTTTATTTCAGGATAAGACGACGGTGTTGCAGCCTTATTCCAGTGAAGTCGGATTCATAAACCACATGCTCATACTCAAGCTTTCAAAGTCAATCATTCAATGTCAAGATAGTTGATTCTAATCTTCCCCACCATCAAAGTGCCTCAAAGTCAAATAAAGAATCATGCACTTGGGGAGTATTGTAGACGTTATAATCACATATGTCAAACAAGAATGTAACAAGTAGGAGCTTGTTGGTCAAGAGCACAAGTTGATCAAGGAAGTCAAATCAAGATGATTCAAGTCAAGGAGATGATGCAAGATAACGATCTCAAGAATTCAAAGTCAAAAGATAAAGGCTCAAAATCAAGATCACAAAGCATGAATGAACAAAGCCATTACAAACAAGACAAGACCATAACAAGGCAAAGCATAAACGTCAAACGTCATATCTTCAATGTCATCGGTGGTATAAAGGAGTTTGAAGAAAGAGACCTCAACATTGGGGGAGATTATTAGCCTTAATTATATTAAGTCAAACAAGAATGTTATCGGTCTTAGAAAGTCAGAATAGGTATTGTATTGTTACATATGCAGCCGGGTTCAACGGGCTTGGATTTTAATCTAATATTGTCTGTGTTTTGGGCTCAAAGCCCAAGTTAAACCAAGCCCGGCCCATTTAGAAAGCCCAAGTGCCAAGATAGCAAGGTATGGGTATAAATATCCCTTCACCACACTTGGTGAAGGGTGTTGGTTACATTTCAAATCACTGAAATCCACGCAACTCTCTAATATAGTATCCATCTCGTTGTTTCTCTCTTAATTTTCTGTCTCTAATTTTCTTCTTAATTTCTAGCTTATAGGTAAAAGTATGTGTGTGTAATAAGATTAAATTAGTGATGGACTAAACAAACATATCATCGACAAATAATAATAAATAAAGGAATGTCCTCCCGCGATGAAAAAAAAAAAAATAATACAGCGAGATCGGTTTTCCTGATGCAGAAAACTCAACTCTGTTAGCAAAAAGGCAAAGGC
Organism: Tanacetum coccineum; assembly: GCA_026074375.1. Lineage (NCBI taxonomy): Eukaryota > Viridiplantae > Streptophyta > Magnoliopsida > Asterales > Asteraceae > Tanacetum > Tanacetum coccineum. The sequence goes on from BQNB010046880.1 coordinate 35,495, forward strand.
GCTGAAACCAACGCGCGATGGCTTGCTTACGCCTAAATTTAATTATCGCTGCAAGTACAAAATCATAATTATGCGTGCGCAAGATCAACAAACCCAGAGGTTGATGCATATTAGAACTGTCTATCAAAAAGATGAACCATGAAGGAAATAAAAAAAAAAGAGCATTCTTCATATCCCATGGTGATGAATATGCCAAGCACGCAAAAACTACCAGACTCAAAATAGTATGATAGCTAGTTGTTTAACCACATCGACTAAATGTCTCATCACAATCATACCCTGCCGTTGACTTAACGTCCATATGGTCAACAAGACGAGCTTATTACCTGCTTAATGAACCATCGCATGAAACATATTTAGAAAAGCCACATACACACAAACAACATTAGTTAACTATAGCGGATGGACACAAAACCCACGTTCCATGTAATTTAGAGCATATATTCCATTCAGCAATAGTTCTTTCCATTAGGGTTCTGAGAGCATTGAACCATTAATGATAATATGGAAGCGGGAAGTAGTGGTAATATGACAATTCATACTTTCAAGCGGTTTAAAAATGTCGGCTTTAGCACGAGTGACCATGGGATGCATAGACACAGTTTGGGTAGAATTACCTGTGTGAGAAGTAGTATGGTTGGTATTCGATTAGGGTGGTGTGACAATTTAGGCTTGAGATTGTGATTGAGCAAAGGTGCAACTTAATGTAAGTGCTGGGAGATGAATGTCCATGAGGAGGTGAAGTAAACGTTAGGCTTGTGATGCAGATATAGGTTGGTAACGTGGTGTACTATAGTTGGGGAAAGGTTGACCTGTTAGACAAATAGGTTAATGTGTGTGACTGATAATGGGTTGTATATTTGGTAATATTTGGCGTGGTAAAAGGAAGTCAAAAGAAGGTTTAAGTAGAAGAGACGGTCCCAGGTCTCGAATGAAAAACATCCTTCATCAAACCGTAACATGTCTCAGATAAATATCTTATGGAGGTATAACTCGAGACATCGATTAACCACCGGTGGATTGGCGGGGTAACCTATGAAATATACAAGGTGGTAAACAGGTTCGAGTTTTGTGTGCAACAACAATATGATGGATAAAAAAGGCATCAAAAAAACACTTCAATGTTTCATAAGTAGGGCTTTTTTGGTTATAGAGTTTAGGTGAATTAGTTTCGTTATGATGGCGGTAAAAGGTAATATGTTCACAAGTAAGCGGCCAATATTAAGAAGCTTTCAACCCAATATAAGAGGGAGGTTATGTGATGCTTGAAAAAAGCAATGTACGATAAAGATGATTAATGGATATAAGCATACCGTTAAAGATTTTCCATTTTGTTGGGAAGTACGTGACATCTGGGCAAGTGCGTGTTTTACACAGTCCGTCTTGGTTTCAATATGGGCTAAGCCCGATAGTAAATAATAAACAATACCTCTACTAATATTATTCGGCCAATAATCTCAATTAATTATTCATCGTTAATCACGATCCCGTCAAAGAACGTGGTCTCGTGGAATGTAAAGCTGAAGCGTTATTCAACAGAACTATACCCACCCATGAATGATGTATATAAATGGGTCAGTTTCTGAAATAAAAGAACCAATTAGTCCCATCCCACATCGGTCAAAAATGCAAATGAAGTCTACTTACTCATGATATTAGTCAATAAACATAGCGAATGATTTTTCACTAGATATAGCCTTAATATGTGTCTTTTTTGTCAACTAAGATGACACTCAAGTCAACTTTGGCCCGTGGACTCATAACATATTTCTAATATTGGGTACAGTATATATAAGATTGTACTTTCTAGTTTACGATTGTTCTTTTTCGTGTAAAACTACAGTAAACTTTGTCAATAAAAATGTTTAAATGGCCAAGGGAGGGTAATGGATGAGAACTATCTTGACACACCTCGTGGGTGCAGCCATTGGTTAAAAAATATCCAACCCCTTGACTCGTTACAAAAGGGTGGCTTGTATTTGCTATCTGAAACAAATAAATAAAACCGCCCCAATCCATGAGTATACTTCTGCAATCCAAAAATAATAATTACCTTAATTATGTGCGCTTTATTCGAGAAAACAAAAACAAAAATCGGATTTTTTATAATGAACCATCGATTCAAAATCCAAGTCTTTAGTGTGTAGTTATACGTCATCACGTTTTTAAGAATGATGACACGAGGAGATTGGTTATTAAAATTAAACTAGAGGTTAAATTTCTAGAGTTCAATGCATTGCACAAAATATGTGTAATATGTCATCTCATTGCACTAGTAGTAGAGCCTTATAGTTAAGGGTATTCCCACTACGAGTGCAAGCCGATGTACTTCATGTAGTAATGTACTCTGCATATTAAGGCATTAATTTCATACATACTCCATAACTACATTTGAATTTTTGCAACTTTATGACATTAACAACCAAACCAGAATTACAAATGGTGCTTTTTAAACAAATAAGTTCAAAATTTGTTACAATGCATCATAAAATTTAATTCAAATTTTCTTTCCTTAAACGGTTAACGGAATGGTGAAACTAAAAATAAAATGACTATTATGCAACTGGCTTGTCGGTAAGCACAGAGTTTCACCTACGAGTGTAGCTATCAGTTACAATAGGTTGGCTTGAATATGTCATCTGAAACAAATATTAAAACGCGCCAATGTCTACTCATGTGATCCCAATATTATTAGTTACCTTAATTATGTGTTATTTGCTTCAATAACATAATCACCGTCTTATTGCATGAAAAACTAGCAACTACTGAGAAATTGTGATAGTTGGCGGAAAAACTTACCTTTGGCTAGTGAAGTAACTGATTGTTCCATCAACTTATCATTGTCTATGTTATCAAAAATATTGCAGCAAATAAACTTTATACTATAAATTGGAGGGGTGCGCCAAGCTCATGAAGTTCAACGTGTTTCAAGACATGTTTCCTATTTTGAGTTTTTTTGTTTTTTGTTTTTTATAAACACAAAAAACAGTTCCATAGGCATCGTACAAGTTCTTGTTTGTTCTTTTATGTAAATTAAGTAACATGCATAAAGGTTGTAACAATCTTCAACAATGTTGAATACAATTAATTTTAAGAACTTTTTGCCAAATAATCAACAATATCGACATATTATTTTTCCTATTTGATGGATAGTAGCACTTCTGATTATTCTTTACATCTAATTTGACATGTTTGATGAATATTATTTTTCCTATTTGATGAATTTCATTGTTTCCAGCAGGAAAGATATCATCAACATAAATGACGAGAGCAAGAAAGTCGTTGTCTTTCTTGTAAGTCAATAAAGATATTTGTGCATAATTTTGCTTGAAGCCAAAGGTTAGTAGAAAAGTAGTGAGCTTTGTGAACCATTGCCTGTTAGCCTATTCCAAACCATATATAATCACTGATTATTATGAAATTTATGTGTCAAAAATCTACGTAATAAAAATATTACAGATTTTTCAGTTTTGCTAATTTAAGGATACTTTAAGTAAAGTTGATTGTAAGAATTTAAATCATAAAATCATAATCAAGTGCTTTTCTGCATCCACATTTATAGAAATTGTATCCGCCTCTCTTGAAATATTTATCAAATCATAATCATTGGTATGTAACGACTCACACTGAAATCGGGTATCAAAAGAAAAGAATTAGGTAATGAGGATGCTTAGACTTTAGCTTTATACAAATGCTCAGTTAGAATAAGTGAGACTTCACACTGTCCACGTCAAAGTGTGCACACTGTGAAGTCGCATTTAATTCAAACTAAAATGAGCTATTCACAGTGTCCACCTCTAAATGATAATTAGTAAGACTTCATATTAGCTTTCATTAAGGAACTTGTGAAATTAGATTTGTTCTATAACAATATTTGTTAAACTAGGCGACTACCCATGCATAGCAATTGAAATTTCTAACGGCACGCAATTAACGATATATGATATTTTGGTAAGTGTTTTGTGTAACGTTTAAATATGACGTGAAAAGATCAAAATATAATTGCAAACGTCGTAACATGCAATAATTCAACTCAAGAAAAAATTCTTAATATATATCAAATAATATTTAAAATCATTTAGAGAAACTAGAAATAAAATATTACAATAATTATCAACTAATAACTAACGATGCACGTAACTTGTCGTGTAATAACTAACAATGCACCGTGTAAAGATATTCAAAGCATGTAGGCCCTTTAACATGATGCAATAGTACACCCAGATAGCAATGGATAAATGTAATTTTGATTTTCTAAACATACTTATAATTACGTATATATATCTTTCATAAACATTAAATTTGTCAAATATACGCAAATTTTTATTTTATGTATTTTTAAATCCCAAAAACACTTAATAATTATAAATTAAATAGAAAATGACTATCGTACTCCTAAATTGTACAATCAATCATATTTATCACACTCTTAATTTGACTTTGTTTTTGTTTATTTATAAGATGGTCCTTGAATCTTGAAGGAGAATCAATTGTCTAAGGCTTTTGTTTAATTGCGAGTATGATGGAGCTTTCTAATAAGAGAACTCGCACATGTTTTTAGCTTAGATACTATGTTCTCTATTGGTTCATCTTCATTTGAAAAGGCATTCTAGTTATGAGGGTCCATATGTGCAACCCTTGCAATTAAGTGTCAAAGATGTGTTTCATAAAGAAGGGTAAAATAGAAAGGTATAATGGTCAACTTTAATCTAAATTATAATTATAATGTGTTTTTTGAGATTTTAAAATACATTAAAAAAGAATTTGGATATATTTGATAAATTTTAATTGTTTATAACGGTGTATTTACGCAATTCCTCCTTCTAAATTAAATATAAAACTTGATTAAGTTATATCATACAATTTATATTGAAAAATAGGCTACAAAGTTACATTATATCATAATCATAGGTAGAACCATATACATAGACCTATAACATCGCTATATGGCTCTAGTCATTTACAGTGGCGGAGCCAGAAGCAAAATTATGGTGGTTCCTAACCTTAGGTCGAGACAGAAAAAAATGATCAACATGTCAAGTTGGGTTGGGTCGCGTCAAAGTGCATCATTATTTACTACATTCAGCGTAATTCTTACGTGTGTACAATAACATTTCATTTAAAAATAAACTCACATGTAGATAAGCCAAGTTATTTATTATTTAATAAGCATTTGCTTCACCTTGGCTCAAAAGGCCAAGGTGAAGTGGGCTCTTGAGGGTGACGAAAATACAAGTTTCTTTCATGGTTCGTTAAATAAAAAAAAGGCGTCAACTGTCCATTCGAGGTATTTTAAAGAATGGAGAGTGGATTGAGTCTCCTGCTGTTGTCAAGGCCGAATTCCTCGAGCACTTAAGGAACCGGTTTCAACAGCCTACCTGTACTCCCCCTACATTGGATTCGGTTATGTTTAATTCCCTATCTCCTAGTCACTGTGACTTCTTGGAACGGCATTTCTCTTGTGATGAAATTAAAAGGGCTGTTTGGGATTGTGGTGGTGACCGAGAGCCGAGGCCTGGTGGTTTCACTTTCAAAATTTTCACCTCATTTTGTGATCTAATAGTAGATGATGTGGAGAAATTTGTTCAGGAGTTCTTTTGTTCCAATCTTTTTCCCAAAGGTTGTAACTCCTCTATTATTGCCCTAATTCCAAAAGTTCCTAATGCCAAATCTGTTTTTGACTTTTGTCCTATAAGCTTAATAGGTTGCCAATACAAAATTATTGGTAAACTATTAGCTAATAGGCTTAGTACCATGATTGGGAATTGCATAAGCCCTGTGCAATATGCTTTTCTCAAAGGAAGATACATTCTTGATAGCCCTCTAATTTTAAATGAAGTTTTGGCTTGGTATCGTCAACACAAAAAGGAGCTTATGGTTTTTAAAGTCGATTTCGAGAAGGCTTTTGATTCTTTGCGTTGGGACTTCTTAGATTTGACTTTGGAAAAGTTTGGTTTTAGCTCTAAATGGCGCACGTGGATTAGATGGTGCCTTCATAATGGCCGTTCCTTCGTCCTTATCAATGGATCTCCTAAAAAAAAAAAAAAATAATAAAAAAAAAAACCAAACATCAAAACAAACAAAAGTATATCAAAAAAGATGAATTCGAGCTCTTTAGAGGTCTAAGGCAAGGCGACCCCATGTCTCCTTTTCTTTTCATTTTGGCTATGGAAGGTTTACACGCTCTCACTCGTAAGGCGGAGGTTCTAGGTCTTTTTAAAGGAGCTTTTATTGGTCGAGACAATATGTGCATTTCTCATCTCATGTACATGGATGACGTTATCTTATTTTGAGGATGTTCTTGGGTTAACACCCACAACCTCATTAGTATGCTCTGGTGCTTTTACCTCGTATCGGGGCTTAAAATCAATATCTAGAAAAGTAACATCCTTAGGATAGACGTCAAACGATGATGAGGTTTCTTTCCTACTTGTTAACTTGAAAACAATATCTTTAGTTATCCTTTCCCACTTCCACTCGAGTAACTCAGGTTGTAGCAACAATCCTGAAGACCCTTGATACTCAACGTCCACTTCCAAATACGCTAAATACTTACTACCGCAACTAGCTATATCCTTCTTCATACTCAGCCATCGATTAGTTAACCTAAAACCACACAACATTGTATCCGCTCCAGGATGGATAGAATATTTTGTCATATACGACTCTTCAATAGCCAAGGTCCTTACATCTCTCCAAATGGAGGTCTGAACCTTGTCTAACGAATATGAACCACTCTCTATCTCTTTTCACACTCGTTGGTGCAAGCCACGCAACATCTTATGTTGACGCGTTCTTTGCTCTGGACATCTTATCTTATGCCACCAACATCCTTTTCTCAAACCAAGATCGGATAATCGTACATCTATCTCGAACTCATTCTTGGCTTCACTCCTTCTTCCTACTCCATGGTACAACATCTACATTTGCCTTTCCCAAATGGTACTTGGCCTCAAAATCAAACTCACTAAATAACATCCATCCATCATCTTTGCCTCATGTTCAATCCTTCCGATTGAAAGTGTGTTGGAGACATTCATGATCCGTATAGATTACTCTCCGTATCTCGTTCACTTAATGCCTCAAGCATTATAAGGCAAAACCTACCATGTTAGCCATGCAATCCTTCATAAGAACCTTCAGTTGTCATGACGTACAAGCAATCACCTTCTCCCTTTTCTAAGCTTGCTTCCAAATTCTTGCTTCACGCGTCATAATATACTACGAAATTGTCTGCTCCTTCTGGCAATGCCAAGATCGGCTCATTACCTATTTGATTCCTTCCACATCTAGATAGCTTCCTATTTGCTCTGCTTCCACGTTTTTGGAAAACTTAATGTACATATTCTCTTCCTTCAGTGACTCCATGATCATCTTCACATGCGACTCGTACTCCTCCTTAGACTTTGGGTCGGTTTAAAATATCGTCTGCATATATATGTTAACTAGCTTGTCTATATACGGCCATGCACACCTGGCTCATTAAATCCATGAAAACCATTGGTGCATTGGTTAACCCAAAAGGCATAGCCATAAACTTCAACGTGTCTATTACGCATCCTAAAAATAGTCTTAGCTATGTCATCCCCGTGCACCCTCTATTGGTGACATCACATACGAATTTTCTATCTCACTCTTCTCGAGATAATCTATGCACATTCCAAACTACCTACCTTTCTTCCTACCAAGCAATATAGACGCTTCCCATAACAAGTTACCATTCAAACCAACCCTCACCTTGCAACTCCTACAATCATTCTGGACCTCTTGCCTTTCTAAAGACATCAAACGACACGGGCCTTTGCAAATCGGCGTCGCTCTTTGTACTAATTCCATACGAAATCCTATTCTACAACGAGGGTAAAACCTACTAATTCCTTAAGAACACTTTAGAGGGCTCACATACTACAAAGATATCACATAATCTTAACTCATTTTCCTTGGTACTCCTACGAGACCTCGT